>OZ023262.1:278246966-278479466 GCA_964006375.1 Tillus elongatus
GTTGAAAGTCTGAACGTTCCGCCCTTCGGAGGGGGCGTAAAGCCGTCGGTCCCGTGTCCATGCGACGTTATATATATATATATATATATATATATATATATATATATATATATATATATATATATATATATATATATATATATATATATATCACCGATAACTCAAAAAATAATCGGCCAATTTTGATCAACTCTGGTGAGTACCTTCCTTTTACAAGTATCTCCGGAAATAACAAAGTAAGAGCAACCTAATTTGGTGCGCGTGTTTGCATTAAAAATAGTGACCCACCTGCCAAAAGCTAGGTCTGTTAGTTAAAAGACAAAAAAGTTATAAGCATTTAGAGGAAAAAAAATGGGTTTTCCTCAAAACGTCAAAGTCGCGATTTGAAACGTCAAAATTCTCAACATTTAAGCAAAGAACCTTAAACAAATGCGGATTACGTAAAGAAAATGTCGTAAGCAGAATGTTCTGCAAACCCTTAAGTTTCCGCTTCTACCGTCATTATCCTTCATTTTACTAAAATATTTACAGAAAATTCATTCCAAGTAGACCCTTTCTCTGATGCTTTGGCTGTAGGTTTAATCACGTTTTTGACTTAACGGTCTATAATTTTTAGCAAATTTACGTAGAATATATATAAACATATAAAAATCGAAACTGACCCCGGATATGTGTTCTATATATATATATATATTATATATGTGTGTGTGTGTGTGTTTTCAAAATTCAAAAGTCGAGATCTCCTCATTAGTAATTTTTTTTAAAGAAAATTCACTAAAAGTAAACTATGTTCCAAAATTTAGACGTACAGGGTGAAAGAAAAAAGTTATAAGCATTTAAAGAAAACAATTTTTGGTACCCCTGATCAGATAAACGCACAAAAGTAAAATATTTTTGTGGATAACAAAATCCATTGGACATTACATACAACGACTCAGTTTTTTGGCGCAAAGAGGTCAAGAAATGCCAGAAAAATTACTTTGAAAATTTCATAACTTTTTCTCTTAAAACGTAAAAGTCGCGATTTGAAACGTCAAAATTCTCAACATTTAGGCAAAGAACCTTAAACAAATGCGGATTACGTAAAGAAAATGTCGTAAGCAGAATGTTCTGCAAACCCTTAAGTTTCCGCTTCAACCGTCATTATCCTTCATTTTACTAAAATATTTACAGAAAATTCATTCCAAGAAGACCCTTGCTCTGATGCTTTGGCTGTAGGTTTAGTCAAGTTTTTGGCTTAACGGTCTATAATTTTTAGCAAATTTACGTAGAAACAATTCGTTAATGAGGAGACCGCGACTTTTGAATTTTAAAAAGATTTCTTCAAATGAGCGCAAACTAGGCACCCTAGAATCCATATCCGGGTTTACTTTCAGTTTTATCTGGTTACATATATACAGGCTGACACATTTCTAAGGTAAAGCTCAACATCATTATACAAGATACGAGAAAAAAATTGTATACGTTAATTACAGGGTGTCTTCAGCTTCATCTTATAAAAATATTTTGACAGTCAAAGACCAGTCCATAACTGGTTGGTGATCCCTACAATTGTTTTTTCGAACACCCTTATATGAATGCATTTTTGCATTATTTTCCCGAAATAGGATACATGTTTGTAAGAAAAAAAACGAGACGCAGTAAGTGCGGTTTGGTAGCAAATTTTCATTAAATCCTTCAAATCTCAATAACTCAATTTGCTATTAACCTAAGTTGGCTAGGAAACCAGTTTTCTCGGAAACATTTTTAAAGTTTATTTTCGAAAAATTTTTGTACATTTCCAAACACTAAGTAATTTTGATAAAATATGGTACATTGTTTCTAGTATAGGCTATACCGGTAACCAGATTGATGATGCCTGCTTGCATTAGAAAGACATAATATTTGCTATTAAAAACACTTTTATGAAAATTCACTTCCATAACGCACTTGCTGCATCCAGACTTTTTTTAACATCAGTCTATTTCAGCGACTGTGGCCAATCACCGACGCCATGGAGCAGTGTCACCTCACTATCCCGGAAATTTTGCCGAACCCCTGCCTTTTTGTAAGGAGGGTAGGGATCTCTAACGTGCCCAACATCTCACGAACAAGGGACCGACGGCTTTACGCCCCTTCCGAAGGGCGGAACTTGCAGACATTCAACTTGCTGAAATACAATGCCACATCATCGGTTGGTGTTGCTTGTACAGTATGTACTGAAAAAGTAAAAGGGAAACCCTGGGAATCGAACCCGGTATCCCTCTGTTCAGAGATACACATCCTTACCTCTGAACCACCGAAGCTCTAACTTTTTTCTAATTTAACCGATTACGGTTTTCGAGATTCTCCTACTGTTTGAAAATCAAAAATAAGAAAGTTACAGGATCTCAAAAAAAAATATTTAAAGTTATTGTTGGTAACTGTTTTGTCGTGAATTGTTTCTCTCCAAATTTTGCACTCGTATATAATACAATTTTGCATTTATATTGTCAATTTGATGTGGATCACTTGGAATCTAAAGGACAAAACTTCCCTTGACCAACATATAATGACACAACTTTTTTGCTTGAATTTCTATCTCAGATATAACAATACACGATTAAAGAAAATCATAAAATCTTCAAAAAAGATCCTCTTGTATCCCGGTAAAGCTAACCATTTTCGAGAAAAACGTTTTTAAAGATTTGCTGATGTTGATTGAATTGCGAAATCACTTCATCTTATTTTAGTGAATTTTCGTAGAAAAAATTCACTAATGGGGAGATCCCAACTTTTAAATTTTGAAAAAATTTTTGAAAATGAGCGCGAACTAGGATCCCTAGAACCCTTTTCCAGGGTCAGTTTCAGTTTATATATATATATATATATATATATATATATATATATATATATATATATATATATATATATATATATATATATATATATATATATATAAACTGCCGATAACTCAGAAAATAATAAGCCGATTTTGATCCAATTTGGCATGTACCTTCCTTTTGTAAATGGCTTGGATAAGTTCGTTAGTCAGGAAATTCTAACGAGGTTTTCGGGAAAAGATTTGAGTTTTCATTAGAAAAAAATTTGTATCTCAAAAAATAAAAAGCTATGATAACCAAATTTGGTAGGTAGGTTTACGATATAAAAGGTAAACTATACACCGATACTTAGGTTTCTATGTTACAAGAAAAAGTTATAATAAAATATTTTGTGCCAGATCATTTCTATGAAAATTCACTACCATAACGCACTTGCTGCGTCCAGGCTTTTTAAAATGTTAACGGTGTGCGCTTGGAAAACATTCGCGGTAATTGCCTCGGAAACAAAATGATGTTTCATCAGTTTTGACAAATAATAGTCTGCTATATTTTTGTTATCATTACTACCATAAAATAATCTTGATGAAATTTTACTAACAAGTAAGAATAGGATTTGAATCCTATGTTCTAGAATTGAAATGGGGAGATATTTTTTTCAAAGGGTAGTTCTACAGCAATATCTTTATAATAATCATACCCAATTAGATGCTTGTGAAAAACTAAATTTTAGTTTTCATTTCTTAGGCAAACAAAAAGTTGTCTTTGCTCTTCTCGTGTTGTTGACTTGTTTTTTTTTTTCAGGAAGAAAAAGTTCAATAAACCAGTCCCCAACAGTATATAGGAAGAAGTCATGACTTTGCAGAGTATTTACTGGATAACTCTTTGAAACTGTATAATTTACGTAGGCTTCTATTGTGACTAATTTCAGAACTGCACTTATCAGTTCTACAGGAAACGTCCACGCTTCCTGTAGAACTAAGTAGGGTGGACAGAATGTTATGTAAGCCCTCAATTTTATATTTAGAAAGAGGTTAATTTGCATGTCAATATAACTCAGTTGGCCCTAGCCGAATTTTGTTGCAGACATTGTTACAGATTTATTTCCAATTCAACTTGTTATTACAAAAGTTTAATAAAATGTCATCTTACTGTTAAAACTTTTTGACCCTCTAAGCTCTAAAAAAACCAACAACAAAATGGCGATTTAAGTACAGGGCTTTATTTAGCAGTAAAACCTAAATATTTTCAGGAAAAGCCATTTTTATGAATAAACAAATTTGGAAATGTATTTTAAAAGTCTGGATGTAGCAAATGTGTTATGGCAGTGAATTTTCATAAAAAGTTTTTAATATCAAATATATCTTTTTGGTTAACAGTATAACCTATATAGTGGAAACAGTGTACCATAGTTCTTCAAAATGAACCTCGGTGGTTCAGAGGTAAGAACGTGTGCCTCTGAACCAATGGCGGCTCGTGCCCCTCTCGCTTGGGTAGGCGACAGTGCCGCGAATTCTGAATTGCAAAGCATATTTCGCTTAAATAATGTATAAAAATAAGAAAATGTCTGCGCGTTTGTATTTAAATTGGTATTACTTCAATATAGTTAATTTACGCGACTTAGGCCTCCTCCTCACCTCACAGCCTAACCATAACCCCACTTCGTTTGAAAATGACAGTTACTTTTTATAAATTAAAGTTATACGTCTGTCTTTTATTAATGAGAATTTATTTATTATATTATTCGCAAATTCATCTGAATCTTGATCTTGGAGAAAACATAACAACTCTTTTTCTATCGAAATAAGTGCAGAGTTGATAAGCGGTCATTCTTCATCAAATTTTTGCTGTAAGTTTTAATACGCTTTAAACAAGAAAAATGTCTCTCAACTGTACTTGTTGCTGGAATTGTCGCGATTAAAACAAATAGTTTATAAGCCTCGGTAAATATTTTTCGGAAATCGTTAACCACAAAATTATTTAAAATGCTTCTACATTTAGTTTTTCAAATTGTTCGTCGCAATATATAACTTCTAGC
The DNA here is from genome assembly GCA_964006375.1 of Tillus elongatus. NCBI lineage: Eukaryota > Metazoa > Arthropoda > Insecta > Coleoptera > Cleridae > Tillus > Tillus elongatus. Next base: position 278,251,803 of record OZ023262.1, read on the forward strand.
TCGTTGATCAGTTTATGTTTATCGAACGTATTTTTATAAAAGCTGGTTAAAGTAGTTATTAGATCAGTTGGAAAATCCTTACGGTATTCTTTAAATTTTGATGAATCAGCTAGAGAAAGAAATAATAGTTGTGACATATCTGCAAATCTGACTTGATTTGAGGTATAATATTGTATATTACTTCATAAAACAAAATACGCAAAGATGTTTTTTCATCGTCTAAAGCAGCGGGGCAGCAATGCGGCTCCTGTACTTGCCGTCTAACAGCTTAGCATATGTCTCGACTTTCTTCACGTCGTACAGCAGTACTACTGATGCAGTAGTTTTAAAAAGAGAGAGAGAGAGCGAGATCTGATGTTTTCAAGATTCATATGAAATTTAGGCTACCATACTGGCCCGCCTACCACGATCTCTTATTATACGGTGTTTTCTTATTAACGTACGGCCCGGGTCGTAGCAGCACAAATTTGCATAGAGCTGTTAATAAAAGCAACCTTTATCACATTGCAACGAGAAAACTAGATAGGTATCATTATTTAGTATATTTAAATATATATATATATATATATATATATATATATATATATATATATATATATATATATATATATATATATATATATATATATATATATATATATATATATATATATATATATATATATATATATATATATATATATATATATATATATATATATATATATATATATATATTTAATTGAAGGTTTCTTAAATGTATATTTTTTTAATTCAAGGTTTCTAGGTCAAAATAGGCGGCGCATACCTTGCCTACCCCCACCAGCCGCCACTGCTCTGAACCGAAGGGTACTGGGTTCGATCCCAGAGTACTCCTTTCACTTTTCCAGTACAAATTGTAAAGTTAACATCAACCGAGGGTCTGGCATTGTATTTGAGCAAGTTGAATGTCTGCACGTTCCGCCCTTCGGAGGGGGCGTAAAGCCGTCTATCCTGTGTCCATGCGATGTTGGGCACGTTAAATATCGCTACCCTCCTTACTAGCCTAGAAAGGCAGGGGTTCGGCAAAATTTCCAGGATAGTGGGGTGAAACTGCTCCCTGGCGTCCATGATTGGCCACAGTTCTTCAAAATACTTCTATTGTTTGAAAAAGTACAAACAGTTTCCGAAAATAAACTTATCATATTCCCGAAAAAACTGGTACGATTATCCGGGCCAACGAATTTCTTCAAGCTGTTTACCCACCTACCAAGTAATAATTATTTACCAAAAGCTTTTCGGTAATACTTTAAAAAAAAACATGAAAATTTGCCAACAATTTTTTCACGAAAATCCGAGAACATTTTTTTTGACAATAACTTATTGAACATTTATTATTAATTACCAAAATTTCACAAAAATTTTACGAACTGATTTCTACGGAAACAAAAAAATTGTATACGGGACCTCGATTTTTTTTCACGAGTAATATAAACGAAAACCTCTCTGAAAGCATTATTTTCATGGGACTCTGCTATCTATTGGAAAAAAAGCCGAATCATAATTTTTTATGTGTGCCAAAAATGTGAAACAATAGGTCCTAGTTCGCCCTAATTTGAAGAAACCTTTTCAAAATCCAAAGGTCGCGGTCTCCGCATTAACGAATGTGTTCTATTTATCTAGGTCACAAAAAAAAACACTGCAACACTATAACAAATTTCGGGATGCAGCAAGTGCGTTATAGTAGCGAATTTTCATAGAAATTTTACAGTGTTATTATACGGCATATTAGTAAAGTTAATACTTTAAACTTACACAGACCTTGAGGATCGATTTTAGAGCTCCTAGTGCGCACACATTTAAAGAATTCTCTCGAAAGTGTTACCATCGCTTTCTCTCTATTATCAAAAAAAAATCTTGCGTTCTAACTCATTTTGAGAAAAATGCCCAAAACTCAATTTTCTATGAAGCTAATGAACTAAATTTTGCTATTTCTGTAAATGGTGTAAGCCTCTTTAAAATGTTGTCTATTTTTTAACACTTTACGTTATTTGGAGCTGGCGTGACAACATACTACTTAGTTTTGCAACTAGGTGGCGGCACATTGCTTCGTGTCTCACCACTCACTTAGTGTTGGAAGGCTGGCTACCATAACCGTTTAACTTTACAATTAGTATGCCGTACTCAAGAGCTCTAATTAGAGCGAAACCAGTCTACAGTTCTAATTGTGGCGATAATACATCTAGCCTTACATACTTTGTCCCTATATTAGGCTATAAATGGGCCAGGGCTGACAATTTACTAAATTGTTAGTTGGTTGTATACAGTCTCTATCTTTTAACACTTTGTGTTATTTGGAGCTGGAGTGACAACATACTACTTGGCTCCGCAAGTAGGTGGCGGCACGTTGCTTCGTGTCTCACCACTCACTTAGTGTTGGAAGGCTGGCTACCATATCCGCTTTACTTTATAGGTGTATTTTCGCTACAATTAGTATGCCGTACTTAAGAGCTCTAATTAGATTGAAACCTGTCTACGGTTCTAATTGTGGCGAGAATATATCTAGCCCTTAGGTTATCAATAATCATCCTGGTGATTACAATAACTTACCCCTATACCCCTATACCCCACACCTGAATAATTGTGGGAGCGTCTTTTCAGTGGGCACGGGGTAATTTTTTAAAACACTCTCTTGATTTTAATATTTAATTTGAAACTAAAGGTTTTTCCCTACAAAATTAGGTTCTCGCTGCAAATATCAATTGACAATTCTGTCATTGACATCTGTCATTTGTGTCCAGTTGACAGAACGAAAACCAGGTTAGCAAATCTTTGATACAGACTAAACTTAGACTAAAGCGCGAAATTCAAATTTTAACCCCGCAATATATATATATATATATATATATAAATTATTATTATAGAGAATTATACCAAATATATATATATATATATATATATATATATATATATATATATATATATATATATATATATATATATATATATATATATATATATATATATATATATATATATATATCACACCGATAACTCAAAAAATAATGGGGCGATTTTGATAAAATTTGGCAAGTACCTTCCAAAAAGAACATTTACAAAAGTAAATGGCTTGGATAAGTTCGTTAGTCAGGAAAAGGGACGAGATTTTCCGAGAACATTTTCAGTTTTTATTCGAAAAAAATTTTAATTTCAAAAAATAAATAAGCGATGATAACCAAATTTGGTAGGTAGGTTTACGATATAATAAGTAAACTACACACCAAAATTTAGATTTCTATGTTACAAGAAAAAAAAGTTATAATAAAATATTTTGTGCCTGATCATTTCTATGAATATTCACTACCACAACGCACTTGTTGCTTTTTTAATATTTTACGTAGTGATATGTGGTGGGTTACTTGAGAGTAGTGTTGCTTACCTGGAAAAACAGTGTGAAGGCTACCCACTGGTAGTACTTAACTTGTTTTGCAGCTCCTCTTTCTGCGTTAACGACACCAGGATAGCCATCCCTATGCTCAACTGCTGTTCTCTTAATACTATCAATCACTGTATATGTTGAATGGATCCAGCAATATGTATTCAGAACTTCTTCTGGAATATCTCTGTAAAAGGAAAATTTAAACCTTTTTTACTTTAAATCTGTCACATAAATAGCATCAAGCTTCATGTTGTACATAAATTTTATTTAATATGCCGCTACTACTACTACTACCCGCCACACTAACCCATAAAGAGCTAGGCACACCACCACAAAGCCTATGCTATTTCCTAACAACATTTCTTCATACACTTCCGTCCTTCGTACACGCTATCCGATTAGGAAATATTATGACACCTTTCTTTTTATAGCGAATATTCATTAAGAAAATTTCGCTGAAAAAAGGTAACGACTTTAAAATTTTCAACAAAAAAAAATCGAATGAGTGCGAGTTGGAGCTTTTGTAATCCATTTCCGAAGTTCATTGAAATTTTTATGTTTATAGTCAAGGTGAACGACCTGGAACTGCATCGATTGATTATGAGAAAAGCATCATCAGGAAAAATCTCAAAATTTGGTAGTGTGTTAATGCAATTGTGAGACACTCGGATAAAATATTTTCAAGCTAGCGGTATTTCCGATTATACCGGAAGTAGATGTCAACTTCCTTATTTCAAATTGGATACCCAGTATATTATGACATTTTGAGATTATGCGTAAAACTCTGAATATTTGTGTTAATACTGTCATACCTAAATTTTCTGTTTCTTGACATATTCGAACTTTTATGTCAAAATTGACGTTTTCAGACCGGAACATATCGCCATTTTCTCCCATACACACGACATAATTATTTACTTTCGATTACTCTCCTTGTAGATGAGGACGTAGTCTAACAGTCTTTAAATGAAATTATTGAATTTATTGATACAGAGTGTTTGAAAAAGAAGACCATTTAAGCTGAAATTTGGTTACCAACTTTATTTTGACATCTCCGTTATATGTGCAAATTTTCATTTGAATCACTGCAGTACTTCAAACAAAAAAAATATTGCGTTTTAAAAATTTCCTTTACATTTTTTATACAAAAAATTAAACCTACGGTGCTCATCTTCGAACTCATCCAAGCCATTAACAAAATCAAGGTAATCTCCAAATTGAGTGAAGATCGGTCATGTATTTTTTGAGTTATCAGTTGGATACACATATATATATATATATATATATATATATATATATATATATATATATATATATATATATATATATATATATATATATATATATATATATATATATATATAACATATAAAAATCAAAACCGACCTTGGATATGGGTTCTAGAGGTCCAAATTCGCGCTCATTTAAAGAAATTTTTCAAAAGTCTCACCATCTATTAGTGAATTTTCTAAATGAAAATTCACTAAAAATAGAGACAAATTTTATACGCTATGGAAAGACAAGCACTGTAAAAATCCACAATACCCCAATTACAAGTACAGAAGATAATGAGGTAAGTGTACTGGCCTATTATACTGTTTATCCTCATAGTCTGCTCCACAAGACCTAGAAATATCATTTTCCCCAGAAGAATCATAAAATGCATAACTACTCTTTCACAACAGTTCAAGCACTTCGAGAAGAGGATGATATGAGAGATTGATTTCTGTGAAATATTTTCGGTTCAGAATTAAGAAGATTCGCATTTTCCACAAAAGATTATCTGGACCGATGAGTCTAAATTTTCCCGAGGAGGCCTCATTAATATAAGAAATTTGCACTACTGTGAAGAAATTAAGATTAATAAACTGCTGAAACTTGAGTTTTTTAAAAGGAAAGCCATGATTTTGATTATTTTAGCTTATTCCGCATTGGAAACCAGGAAAGTTCGCATAAGGTTGTTTATTGAGAAAAAACGTTACTTTTCGAAATATTAGCAATTTTCTAGTTTTCTATTACAATAGTGGCCGTTTTGATTTCACTTTAATTGCCCACGATGAAGTACAACTGTCAGGCAGATGCTAAATTAATGTCACTTGCTTTTTAATTGCTTCAAACAATCATGCCAGGGTGTTTAAATTATAAAATGACGATTATTTTAATTTATTTATTATTTTTAGGTAATGTAATAAGTAATTTCAAGAGCATGTGAAACGTTTGCGAACCGATATCCACAAAAACGGAAACCAACAACAAATACAGTCAAACGAATTATTAAAAACGTCAGAAATTTTGGACGTCAAACAAAAGTGCAGAGATGTAAACCAGTCGTAAACAATGAACATACTGACATTGCAATTTTGCACATAATTTAATGTGTTTATATTTTACACTTTTGTACAGTTATTTGTACGCAATTTTACTGTGTTTTATGTTTTTTATTTTATATTTACACTTTCTGTATATTTATTTGCAGCGCCTTTAGTGAATTTTTATTTTAAAAAATTGATTTATTGAAATTTTGAAATTTGAAGCATTTAATGAAAATTCACTACCATAACGCGCTTGCTGCTTCCGAACTTTTACATTTACAAATACACTTTTATTTCTTATTGGGGTATTTGCAGTTGCTCAGTTGTTTTGTTTGAACTCTTAACATGTTATCTTTGGACACACCTTAATTTGTGCATTTAATTTAAGTGTTTTGTTCATGAAGACAGTTCCGCTTGTTTTATTATAATTATTATTTTAATTGCAGTAACTCGCTCTACGTTCAACCGAGCATTTTTAATTGTTGTTACTTGAGTTAATAAAGTAGTACTTGTACACACTGTGAGTCTAGGAGTCGCACACTATCAGAGATATCCTACGACCGCCGTCCATGACGAAACGTGACGCTTATTTATGACATCGGGTGCCTCTGCAACCATTGGGGGATGATCTTTTGCACAGGCTTGATATTCACTCACCCCAACTATCTCGGATACCCAATGGACTAAGCTCACTATGTGAAAACTGGAACCTGTGATGAGCACTAATAAGTACACTTGGAGAACACCCAAATCACCACTACACATATTTCAGAGACCTTACAATCGTTTCATTGACAATGTCAACATCTTCAGAGGAAGAAAATTTGAATTTTCTTCCTCTAAAGATGTTGACATTGTCAACGAAACGATCGTAAGGTCTGAATTTTCTCCCTCTGAAGATGTTGACATTGTCAACGAAACGATCGTAAGGTCTCCGAAATATGTGTTGTGGTGATTTAGGTGTTCTCCAAGTGTACTTATTGGACTAAGCTCAGATGAAGCTCTTTCAACGGACCCTGAATGGCAACGCGACACATCCATATTTCCCAGAAATTTCCACACGGTGTGGGCACTTGCAAGTATTACCGCTTTCTGCATAACCTTATAAAGATGCTGTCCAAGACCAAGTCTCTTAATGTTCTCTCGAATATTCTTACGAACCACAACAGCTGACGACATGACTATTGGAATCACTTGGACACTATCTGCCCTCCATTGTCGCTTTACTTGTATCTCGAGGACTCTGTACTTAATGATCTTCTCATTGTATTTTATCTCTATATTATTAGTATTCGGGATGTCCACATCAATCAGCGTGACTTGATTGCAGGGCTTATCACTTATTATTAGATCTGGCCTGTTGTGGGTAACTCGTTGGTCTGTGAGCAGAGTCCGATCCCAGTACAACCTGCATCCTGAGTTTTCTAGAACAACCTCATGAGTGTATCTATAGTAGTTACTAAGATTTAAAAGTTTCAGTTTCAGAACCGGTTCTTGATAAAGTATTTTTGCAACTGCGTCGTGCCTCTCTTGATACCATATTGCAGCAAACGCTTGACATCCTCCGGTGGCGTGCTGGATGGTCTCTAATGACTGACAGCCAAATCTACATTTGTCATCTTTGACCGAATTATCTCCAACTATATACTTCAGGTAGTTTCTTGTTGGGATGACTTGGTCTTGTATGGCCAGCAAAAACTCTTCTGTCTCTGGAAACATCTGTCCGGACACCAAGCAGTAGTTTGACGCCAATTTGTCGACATGTACCCGTGAGGTCTCATTCAGATGTGGCCCATAGAGAGGCTTCTGCATCCAGCATTGCAGCCTGTCCTGATCAGTCCGATGGTAACTTTGTATTTCGCTTTCTTGTAACTGTAGCGGTGTTGAATCATCTGCCTCGCATATGGCACGGTGAAGTTCAGAAGTAACCGCCCGCTGGTGGAAGTATGTACGTAGGTTCAATGTCTGCTGGTCTAACTGTTTGCCAATATCCAACACTCCTCTTCCACCTTAGTGTCTAGGTAGGGTTAATCACTCGGTAGCACTACGGGGGTGACGCTTTTTGGATTTTGTTAGGAGTGTTCACATCTTCCGTTGCAAATTTTCGATGTCTATTTTACTCCAGTTCGCAATCCCAAATGAATAGCTAAGTGCATAACATGCATATGTATTAAAAGCTTTAGTCAGCTTCTTGCCGTTGAGATATGATCGCACCACCTGCTTTACTCATTTGTCAGATCGTTCTTCATTACCGAGTGGTTTCCTTGCTTGCTGTATTCTCAGGTATTTATAACATTCCTCCACATCCATCGAGGAAATTTGCTGGCCGTTTTGCATTTCATATACACCTGGTTGTATCTTCCCTCTGACCACACATAAGGTGCGACATTTGTCAACCCCAAACTGTATATCAATATCTTTGGAAAACCTTTCCACGATTTTAAGGAGTTGTTCCAGCGGGTTCTTTGTGAAAGCCATCAGCTTCAGATCATCCATATACAGCAGATTATTTAGCCTCATTTGCTCCCAGCCATTACTTTCTATACCGAAGCCATATCTGGTGGAGTTCAGGTGGTTTGATAGTGTATTCAATGCGAGGCAGAACCACAATGAGCTTAGCGAGTCGCCTTAAAATATACCTCTTCTAATTGGTATCGTGTTGGTTACCCGTTTATACCGTAACTGAATTTTTGTTCTCCAGGTAGACATTGTATATTCAAGGAACCTCAAGATAGAAGTATCGATCTTATAGTACTTCAACACACTTATAAGCCATTCGTCTGGAACTGAATCAAATGCCTTTTTGTAATCCACGTAGGCAGCAAACAGATTTGTTCGTCCATTGTAAGCTTGATTGCACATAACCGAATCAATTATTAGCTGTTCTTTGAATCCCATAGATCCTTTGGCACGCCATTTTTGCTGGCTCGCAATTATGTTGTTTCGTTTGCAGTGCGCATAGATGTGTTTCTCAAGGCAGAACACTGTTGTCCTTTGGCAGAAGATACGTGTCACCCTGTGTAAAAAACAATCTTCTTTGGGTCAAGTATAACATCATTTATTAACACCGCCAGTAGATGATGTCAGACGCCATCGGGCCCGGGTGCCTTCCAATTACGAAGCTCTTTAATAACCTCAGAGACTTCATCTGTGGTCAACGGCTCATGATTTATCTGTTCACAACTCTGACAACGATGTTCTTCGTTAACCCGGGTCCCGTCATTTCATGCATTGCGAGAGCGACATTGCCGGAGAGTGCTTATTGCTGTTGGGGCCTGCCTAACCTGACCTTCCTGCCCTACAGGGCAGGTCAAAAAGGTCAGTTCAGGCAGGCCACTAGATCAATAAGCACCGTCCGGCAATGCCGCTCTCGCGATGCATGGACGGGACCCGTCTACTTTAGCATCATCGAACATCCCATAGCAGATACCGCGAAACGATCGAAATTTACACAAAAGAACAACAAATTTACACAAACTTACCTTAACATCTCAAGCAAATGATGTAGGTCCGGCCCTTGTGTAAGCAACCTGACCTGACCTTGTAATTTGACGGCCTTCGACATGGCAATATCCTCATCACAAAAACAACATAGGAAACAAAAAACACGTCACCGGCCAAGAAAAGGGCTACACATGCACCTTATGAGCCACTATAATACCACCGGTCATTAACAGAACAAGGTAAACAGCACACAATTTCAGAAAAAAACGTTCGTAATACACGAATGTATAAGAAAGCGTCCAAAGGGTACTGGTACTAGCGCCGTACTGAAAGCGATGTGTAAACTGTCAGTTATAATGACAATGTCCCATGATTCCAGAATATTCTAGGGATTCCCAAACACAATGTAAATCTTATGTCAAATGAAATGTTAGGAGCGAAGGAGACGCCACGTGACAGGACCGTACTGGGAAATTGTTAAAAAACTATGTAATGTGTAAGCAATTTTAAATGCGAATAACTCGGGAAATAAGTGAGAACAAAAGGTAACATTAGCGTCAGCGTGCATTTAAGACATCAAACTTTATCTATCAGCAGTCGATGTTTTGAAAATCGTTCGGGAGTTAAACTGCAAATTCACCATTATTATTATTATTATTATTATTATTACAATTTAAAAGTTCTAATGTTTTCCACACACTTAAACTATATGCTCATGAATTTCTTGAACACGAAATTGACAGCGGTTTCCCTTCAATTGTGCCACAAGCTAGGCAAAGCTTTTTTAATATTACTAATTGAAGCTAATAAATTTTGCACCGCGGTTTCAAACAACCCTGTACTTAAGTCTATATGTAATATTATTCACGATCGCATAAAACAAAGATCTTTCGTATGTGTACTATTTCTTTGACCCTACTAATTGTAAATAGTACTATTAATAGCATGGCTATAAAATATTTTGACAGCGCCTACTATTCTGTCTTTGTGATAATCGCTACATTAATAGTTTGTCGGCTTTCAGTCTGAGCCATCTCACCAGTGAAATACACTTATAACGTCAGAGAGCTTCTTTAGTTTTAAATATGAAAGTGTATCTCATCTAAAAATAATTTACATGACAAATAAACGCATTACGACTTATAAATATAACTGCTAAAGAGGCCGCTATGTCTCTTTGAATTATAGTCGGAAACAATAATTAACTAGAGATATCAAGAAGACACGATGTTAGGATAAAATTTTGGGTTAACGTGGGATCCCTCTATTTCAAGACTTTTTGTTTTGATAGTTAATTTTAGAAAGTGTCGATGTTATTTGTTCTCGTTATTGACTGGCACGGCAACCTTGCTAAGTTGTTTGAAATACATTTTTAGTGAATTTTTATTAAAAAAATTCACTAATAGAGAGGTATCGATGGTGAGACTTTGCAAAAATTCTTTCAAATGAGCGCGAATTAGGACCCCTAGAACCCATATCCGGGGTCAGTTTGAATTTTTATATGCTTATATATATATATATATATATATATATATATATATATATATATATATATATATATATATATATATATATATATACGGATACATATATATATATATATATATATATATATATATATATATATATATATATATATATATATATATATATATATATATATATGTATCCGTCTGATAACTCAAAAAATAATTAACCGATTTAGATGAAACTCGGCAAGTGCCTTTCTTTTATTAATGGCTTGGATGAGTTCGTTGGCCAGGAAATCGGACGGGGTTTTCCGGGAAAATTTTGAGTTTTCTTTCAAAAAAAATTTTTTTTCCGAAAATTTCGATAAAATTTGGTATACATATTGCTTTGGGAAATACCTAACTATGTGCCAAAATTCAGCTTTCTAGGGTTACAGAAAATTGAGCTATTCAAATTTGAAACATGTTTAAATCATAAGTATGTGGTTGCTGTTGGTTAGTCAATGCTTTTCTTATTGACTCATGAGATTCATTCATCAACCTTCCATTGACTTCTGCTTCTGCCGCTGTTACAGTCCTTTTATTTAGATCTAGAGTTGTAACCACTCATACAAACAGTGTTTTTTAACCACGTGGCTGGGCGACTGACCGAATTCATTCCCAGTTGCTGTTGATTTACTCATATTCTCTTAATATGTTTGAAGATGTGGTGTCTACTTCATTCCAAGTCACTATTAACCGACTATTTATGAAATCAAATAAGTAAATTAAATCGATTGTCATAAAATATGTAGTGTATTAAGACAAGGGAAAAAGAAATAAAACATATATAACTGTGCACATTTTGATTATATTTTAGGGTGCTTGAGAGAGGTATTGTCACAGCATAATATCTTATTAAAGTTCATTTGTAAATAGGTTTAATTTTTATATGTTTATATATATATATATATATATATATATATATATATATATATATATATATATATATATATATATATATATATATATATATATATATGATAACTCAAAAAATAATTAACCGATTTCGATGAAACTTGGCAAGTGCCTGTCTTTTATTAATGGCTTGGATCAGTTCGTTATCCAGAAAAATCAGACGGGGTTTTCCGGAAAAATTTTGAGTTTTCTTTCGAAAAAATTTTTTTTTCTCCGAAAGTAACAAAGCTGTTTCAATGAAATTTACTATATATGTTGCCTCAACCTTACAACGTACCAAAATTCAACTTTCTAAGTTTAGAGAAAATTGAGTTACTCAAATTTTAAATTTTCTTTCGAAAAAAATTTTTTTCTCCGAAAATTACAAAGTTATTTTAATGAAATTTTGTGGATATCTTGTCTTAGGAAAAACCTTACTACGTATTGAAATTAAACTCTCTAAGTTTATAGAAAATTGAGTTATTTAAATTTGAAACATTTAATAAAAATTCACTACCATAACGCACTTGCTGCGTCCCGAGTTTTTGTATTATATAGGTATGCCATTGATATTGCTAGACATCGATCGACTGGTTACGAACACTCGCGCTACTATAACGGTAAATGATATTCTTTTGCTTTATTTTTGATTGCAAAGACCTTGAAAAAGTGCCCCTAAAATATCTAAACCAAAATACCGTATGTGCTCAGATAGACGAGTTACGGAGTTAGGTTATTTCAAAAACAGAAAACAATTAATAAAATGTCATAGCAGTTCTGCAATGGTAGTAAAATCGTGAGCAAAATTACCTATTTAAATGACTTTGTAGCTTTTATAATAACTGAAATAGAAATACATGCTAAACCAATCTGGGACGGACTGTATGTAGCTTTTAACGAACACATTTCTTTTATATATTAACAGCTAAAGCGTAATAAAGGTATTTATATATATATATATATATATATATATATATATATATATATATATATATATATATATACACATATCTATTATTTTCACATCGTAACAGCGTGTAAAACGTATGGAAATATTGTAAGATTGTCAAATACAGTGTTGCAGAGTTATTAATTTTTCTTAAAAAATTTAGTCAAAAACATACTTTCTTCTAACTGTTAATCTCTGCCACTGTTCGTTAGTTACCCTGACAAAATTTCGTGCAATCTAATGTGGGCCTAGTTCATCCTGAACTGTCTTTAGATTTGGATTCGTTCATACAGGGTGTTCAAAATTTCTCTTCAAACATCTCTAAATTCACCTTCATTTTAACTGAATTTCTTAAATACAACACCCTGTATATTATTTTGCCGGTAGAAAGCTTAAAGTGTGCTCATTCAGAAAATATTATGTTTGCCGTATCTATCTCAACCTACTTCTGAGATATTAAGCTTGTTCCAAAAATGTACACAGAACATAAGAAAAATCACAGGCGGTACGGCACGAGGAATCGAAGCAATTGCTACTCGTTGACATGACAATGTAACTAATTATTTGTACAATCTTGTGACATTTGGTGACATCTTGTGCATATTACCTTTTTTAATAAGGGGTATTTTGTAACAAAAATGAAGTATACGATTCAGCAGTCAATTGCAATGATTAATATGTAACTAATTATTACATGTAACTAATTATTTGTATAATCTTGTGACATTTGGCGACGTCTTCTGCATATGCTCTTTTGTAATAAAAATGAAGTATATGTTTGAAGAATTAAATGCAATGATTTATGTCCTTGAAGAATGCTTAAAGAATTGTCTTTAAGCATGCGGAGTGTACGCTGAGAGATTTCCTGAAAAAAGGCATCCAGATGCAAGATCATTTCAAAGACTAAAGAATAGATTTGACTGGACGGTGACAGCTAAGTACGAGAAGCATGAACGAATGAATCCAGTGCTAAACGAAGAGAATGAATTTAATTTTGTCGCATCTGTTGTTGAAGATCCACATAGAAATACAGCAGACACAAGTGATATGTTCATCTTAGGTCAAACTTCTGTGAAAAGAATGTTAAGTAAGAATAGGTTCCATCCATATCACTCAAATACTTAATAGGCAAAACTTCGAAAATAGGATACATTTCTGTAATTGGGGTCTTGCTTGAATTGGAGAAGAGGAACGATTTTGGAATAATGTATTGTTCCCCGATGAGGCGACATTCCAAAACAGTGGTCTTGTAAAGAGGCATAATGTACATTTCTACGCTGATGCCAATCCACATTTTGTGAGAACTGTTGAGCAGTAACATAGGTGGAGTGTAAATGTATGAGGACGAATAATTTGAGACCACATAATAGGGCCGCATTTTTTTGATGGACACCTCAATGGCAATATTTAAAAAAAATTTAAACGAAGATCTTGATAATCTGCTGAAAAATATACCATTACATCTGTTAAGAAAGATGTGGTTCCAGTTAGATGGGGCGTCTGCGCATTTCAGCATTGGAGTCCGAAATACGCTGGATGCAAAATTTCCAGGCTGTTGGATCGGAAGAGAAGGACCTATTCCGTGGCCTCCAAGGTCACCAGATCTTACGAAACTTGATTTTTTCTTATGGGGCTACATTAAAGGTTAGGTCTACAAAACACCCCCCACAACGGCAGCAAACATGCGTGAAAGAATAAGAGAAGGATTTGATTCAGTTACTCCCTGGATGTTACGAATTGTAAATAAATCTTTAACAGGCAGGTTCAATATGTGTCTACAACAAAACGGTAGAGTGTTTGAAGTTTTGATGAAGTAGTTATTGTGTTTTTGTTAATTACCTAAATTATGTTACGTTTAATACTCTTTTATTCTAAATGTTTTTATCATTATTTCAATAAATATTATATAAATTTGCGATACAAAAAGAAATAACACGATTATGTCAACGAGCAGCAACTGCTTCGGTTCCTTGTGCCGTGTCGCCGGTAATTTTTCTTATGTTCTGAGTAAATTTTTGGAAAAAGATTAATATCTCAAAAGTAGCTTGAGATAGATACAGAAAACATGGTATTTTCTGAATGAGCACACTGTAAGCTTTTCAACGGCAAAATCATGTTGCATTTAAGAAATTCAATTAAAATGAAGGTGAATGTAGGGATGTTTGAAAAGAAATTTTGAACACCCTGTATGAACGAATCCAAATATAAAGACAGTTTAGGATAAACTAGACCAATATTAGATTGTACATAAAATTTTCAGGGCCACTAACGAACAGTAGCACAGATATAACAGTTTGAAGAAAGTATGTTTTTGACTACATTTTTAAAGAAAAATTAATAACTCGGCAACACTGCATTTGACAGTCTTACAAATTTTTAGTTGAGTGTAGAACCTACAGAAGCTTCATTTACCACATAGAAAACTATAGTATTCCAATTAAGAAAAACATAGTTTTTAGTATTACTCTTTTTTTGTACACACTGTATGCTTAAAAATAATTTTGGGTTGTAGGAAAGATGACACGTTATAAGTTTCAATGAGAATTTTTTTTCAAGTACAACGGTTTAGTAACTATGGACCAGCGCGCGCTTATTGGACAACCCTATATATACGTGTGTGTATAAATATATATATATATATATATATATATATATATATATATATATATATATATATATATATATATATATAACTGACTCCGGATATGGGTTCTAGGGGTCCAAGTACGCTCTAATTAGAAGAATTTTTTTCACACAAAAGTCGGGATCTCCACATTATTGAATTTTTTCGCAGAAAAAGCGTATGTTACCAGTGTAATCGGTACAGATGTGGAGAACATGCTCTATTCACTTCTGAAAAATGTGTTGAATCTCATACTAATTCTGTCGAGACTAATTAGTG
This sequence comes from Tillus elongatus, assembly GCA_964006375.1. Taxonomy (NCBI): domain Eukaryota; kingdom Metazoa; phylum Arthropoda; class Insecta; order Coleoptera; family Cleridae; genus Tillus; species Tillus elongatus. The sequence goes on from OZ023262.1 coordinate 278,267,212, forward strand.
GCATAAGATCAAAATTATTCTTTTAAGTTCCATCTTATGAAAAATTTTAAGAATGTTAATTTTTATTTGATTTTTGTGTTTGCTAGTTGAAGAATAGTAAAACTTGTATGAAAAATACGGATTTCATTTAAAAGATTTAAGTATCTAAAAAACTCGTTTTATTGTATTTATCTTTTTAATACACAAAACACTAATGAAACATGTTTTATTTACTTAAATTTTAAAAAAATCGCATAGATTAATGTCATTAACATCTAGAGTTTATTTCACCCAGCTTACACACCGTGTTACATATTAGGACCTTTCTTATGCCGGGTTAAGAATTATTGCATAATAAGTAATAAAGTAATTAATTATTTGAGTAATACTGCAAGTTTATTACACCTTAGAACCACTGTCGCTTGACGAACCATGCCTAGATACTTCGGATTTTCGACACGATGTTGCTTTTTTAAGACCATTAAAATGTAGTGCTACAGGATATAGAGTTTTTTAATATTTATGTTCCATCCCCTAACCATCATCCCTTGGGGGATGCGAAAAGCCTAAGTAAATATAAAAGTACATTTCTTTGTAAATATAACTACACCGACAAATTAGTTTTTTCAAAGCTACAACATTAGAGATAACTTTTTTCGGGCACCGTGTATACCATACATACCTGGTATGAACACATTCAATAGGATTTCCCACATACTGCCTCGTTGTTACCGCAATAGAGAATGTCACAAGCAGGATCACTGTTGCATTAGTATGAAGCCGGAATACTGGATTATCTATTGTTATGTGGTTACTCTGAAACAAACAAATTAATTATAATTAAGATGAATAAAAATATATCAAAAAGTTTAACTGATAACATAAGTGTAATTGAAAAATATGACATCTATACATATGTAATCCCATTGTAAGCAAGGTACTTGCTTAGGCATTTAAATTTTATGAAGTTTTCTCGTAAATAAATCTTTGGCTTCCAACGGGGAATTATATTTCTGGGACAGTAGATATCGTTTTAGCTGTCGCCAGGTAAATTGGTATGTTCTAATTGTTTTATACGATCAATTTAACTATCGTTAAATACAATATAATTATGATTACACATATGGCGAAAATAATTACATTATATTACTCGCAACAAGGTTGCAAGAAGGAAATAGCCGTGGATTTAATTTAATGGATATAGCACGATTTAGACTGACTTTGTTACGTCACAAAGTAGCCTGTAATTCTAAACTGCTTGAAGCAGTGATATTCTTCGAGTAGGCGACCGCCAGAGGGTCATATAATGCCTAATATTCGCTTGGTCGTCCTTAAACCTTGGGTTAAGCAGAAAAGCCACCTGCCTGATGAATATGCAGTTTTCAGCTTAGATAACAACAAATTCAGGAGTTTATGGTAGCCGCCTACCTAAGGTATGGCGTCTTTCAAGACGATTCCAGTTGGCTTAGGAAATCAGGAAATTCTACTTACAACATGATGATGACAGGCTCTGTGATTCGTGTTCCGTGATGCAGCGATTAGTAGAGGCGTGACGAATTGTCCATTACACATAGGTTACGAATTTTATTTGGTTGGGACAGAATTAATAAACAAATAGGTGGAGAAGTTGTTTTCGCGGAGCGAAGTCAGAAAGAATCGAGTTAGTGGGTTTTAGTTCGCGACCCGAGAAGAAAGATTATACGAAAGACGCCGGTAACGGATCTAATTAGCGAGTAGAAAAAAATTGTAAGTAACTTTTATTGTAGAGTCATTAGCTTTAAATAGGGTGCAAGTGTGTTACGTTCTAGGTAACAAAAGGTTTTTTTGTCACCAGAGAACAAAACCGTTCGGAAATTATTTGAATTATAAGTGGCTTGTGAGTGTTACGGACTTCTAGAGGCTCACCTGTTTCTTTCCCTATTGGAACAATATAACTAAAATTTAAGGGAAAGTCTTACTTATTATATAGCTCAGGAAAGCCTTTACTTCATAATTGTTTAATCCAAGAGGATTGATGTTTTGGGTATAAATTCAAAAAGAGGGCGAACTTAAGTGTATTTTACGTTAGATTGATTAGAATGGCAGGAAAGCCTCTGACCTTGACGAGATCCCAGAAATTGTTCTCAAAAAATGCGCACCAAAACTTGCTCCTGTCCTGACTCGTCTGTTTTAGAGATCTTACAATAGAGGCATATTCCCTAGTAACTGGAAAACTTCTCGAGTACAACCGGTCCCCAAGAAAGGATCGAAAGCGCTTCCTAGCAACTACCTAGGCCTATTTCTCTCCTTTCGTCGTCTCTAAAGTGATGGAAAAGCATAGAAACACAAAACGCAGTCTAATCCACGACAGGCAGTATGGATTCCATCAGGGCATATCAATTGCCGACCTCCTTTCCTTTGTCACCCATTCTTGGAACAAGTCTATGGAACTACAGGGTGAATCCCAGATTGTCACTCTAGACATATCCATAGCATTCGACCAGGTCAGGCACGCAGTGCTGCTTAATAAACTTCCGGCCTGTGGCCTACTACCAAAACTCTGTACCTGGACAGCAAATTTCCTCTCCAACCGGAGCATTTCTGTTGTTGTGGATGGCCATTCCTCTAAACTGTATCCAATTAATGCAGGAGTCCCTCAAGGTGCAGCTTAGCATCTACTTTGTTTCTTCTCCACATCAATGACCTCCTCTCTAGCACATTCAACCCAGTTCACAGTTACGAGGGTCGCAGACTCATGGAGGGTTTTGTCTCTGTAGACCTCCAAAAAATATTAGAGTGGGAAAGTAGAAATCTTGTACAATTCAACTCCACCAAATCTCAGTCTTGATTTCTATCTCATAAGAGATACACCAGCCCTAGACCCATCACAATGAACAACCAAGTTATTCAAAGTAATGAGTCCTTTTTTGGCATTTCTGTGGATCGAAATCTCAATTGGCACCAACATGTCACATCAACTGCAGAAGCGGCTGCTAAGAAATTAGGTTTCCTCTTCCGGACTCGCAAATACTTTTCACTAGCTAATCTCTATACCTTATATACTTCACAAATAAGGCCAAATCTCAAATACTGCTCCCACATCTGGGGTGCCGCTGCCGCTTCTACACTCGCTATCCTGGACTCCATTCAGAAGAGAGCTATATGTCTCATCGGTGACCCTACCATTACCCAAAGGCTGCCATCCCTTGCCCACCGACGTGCCGTTGGTGACCTCTGTCTTTTATACATATCTGCACGGGAACTGCTCAGAGGAGCTTTATTCCTTAGTTCCTCCACCTGCTGCCCCCAACAGATCTACCTGGGGTACAGAGCGAATGCACCCTTTTACTGTCTAGGTCACCAGACATAGAACATTTTATTATGGCCGCTCTTTTGTCCCGAGGACTTCCAAGTTGTGGAACTCCTTGACGGCACATGTTTTTCCTTCTCCTCCGAACTTCCAAACCTTCAAGTCCAGAATTAACCAGTTATCTCTTTCCTCCTTGTCGACACCCACGGTACGATAGTATTTAGGCTGTGAGCCCTCGTGGTGTGTTGTTGAAATAAAAATAAAAAATAAAAAAAGACCATAGAATATACTAATGCTGAAAATAATTAATAAGTTTATAATATTTGTACACAGAGGAGTTTACGAGTGAATATAATTAGTGCAGCCTAGATAAGTGGAATATAAAATAGGCTATATACTGGAATGATTTTTATCATTAACAGATTGCATTAAATTTAGCTTTCCACCCAAGTAGGGAAGCCCTTTTCATGAATTAATGTTTCAATTGACATTAGAATTAGAGTTATTTGTTTGATATGATAACTTCTACTTAGATTGGAAATTTTGAGTATATATGTATCGTTAACGTAGCCTTCGTCTTAGTTTACATCACATTTAGGAAGCCGTTTTGTTTTCATCAATTATTTAACTTATTGTGTCGTCGTAAAAAAACTGTTTGTATAAATTTAATTTTGAAGACATTAACACAGTTCTAAACTATGCAACTAGTTTTCATTTCTAAGTGTAGAGACCTACCCTAGCTTTTAGTGAATTTTCTTAAAAAAAATTCACTAATGAGGAGATCCCGACTTTTGAATTTTGAAAAAATTTCTTCAATTGAGCGCTAATTAGGCCCCCCAGAAAACATATCCGGGGTCAGTTTCAATTTTTATATGTTTATATATATATATATATTTATATATATATATATATATATATATATATATATATATATATATATATATATATATATATATATATATTTATATATATATATATATATGTATCACACCGATAACTCAAAAAATAATGGGCCGATTTTGGTTAAATTTGGTGAAAAAATTCCTTTTGCAAATGGCTTGGATGAGTTCGTTAAGCAGGAAAATCTGACTAAGTTTTCCCGAAAAATTTTGTGTTTTCTTTCGAAAAAAATTTAAATCTCCGGAATTAACAAAGTAAGGGCAACCAAATTTGGTACGCTGATTTATATCCTTATAAGTAAGCTATCTACCAAAATTTAGCTATGTATGTCAGAAGACAAAAAAGTTATAGGCATTTTAAGAAAAATAAATTGGGGTTTTCCTCAAAACGTCAAAGTGGCGATTTAAAATGTCAAAATTGGCAACATTTAGGCAAATAACTTGAATCTAATACGGGCTATAGAAATAAAATGTCTCAAGAAGAATGTTTTACAAACCCTAAAGTCTTAATTTCAACCGTCATTGTCCTTCACTTTACTAAAATATTTGCAGAAAATTCATTTCAAATAGACCCTTTCTCTGATGCTTGGCAGTAGCCTTAGCTATAGAGTTTATCGTTTAATGGTATATAATTTTTGTCGAATTTTCGTAAAAAATCAATAAAGCTCAATATATCCGTTATTATATAAGATATGAAAAAAATTTGTATATTATAGGGTGTCTTGAGCTACATCTTAAAATAATATTTCTACAATCACAGGGTGGCCCATAAGTAATTGGTGATACAAATTTCCTTTTTTTTTTTTAAATCAAACACGCCTTATTGCATTTTTGCATTTTCCATCGAGATATAATGCATGTTTGTAAGAAAAGAAATTCTAGACGCAGAAAGTGCGTTATGGTAGCGAATTTTGATCAAATGTTTCATATTTGAACAGCTCAATTTGCTATTAACCTATAAGGTTGACCAAGAAACGTGTTTTTTCGAGAACACTTTAAGTTTACTTTTGGAAAATTTTGTACATTTTCACACAATAAAGTTATTTTGATGAAACATGGCACATTGTTTCTAATATATAGATTATACTGGTAACCAAATTTGATGCCTGCTTTCTTAAAAACACACATATTTGTTATTAAAAACATTCTTATGAAAATTCACTACCATAACGCACTTGCTGCGTCCAGAGTTTTTATTTAATTATATAATTTAACACGACTGTGACTTATTGGTTACAAGGTATATAGTGCGGTGATTTCAGATTAAAATTTGGGTTTAAAATTATTAGATAACCATGCTCCGCTGTATCATTTCACACAATTAATCTAGACCTCTATTAAGGGTATCTTAAAGAGAATTCTCATTAACATAGCAGGTGCCTTCTCAATAACGTCCATCCGCTGGGGCGCTGACCTTTAAGATTAATAAATAAATAAACAATCAAATATATACCTATTTAGAGAAGTGGCCCTGTTACACTATACTTTGATACTTGAAATAATACTAAGCTAAAACTGGAGCAAGTACAAGGAGAAAGTTTTGTATGCAGGCAACAAATACCCAGAAACTCAAAAACCTAAAAGAAGAAACCAATAAAGTGAATCCAAACAGCAGAATACCTGCACGCACAAAATAAAAAGTTAAAAGACTGGTTGTACACGATGGTTGATAACTGAAACAAAAAACAGAATCACCCCAAGAACCACAAAATAATAATAGATAATTACGCGCTAGATACGTATCTCGACGACGATGTTATCTTCATCAGTAGCTGTCGCTAAATTAACTACATGGGCAAAATTATTGTCAATTATAAAAGGTTTAAAAAGTTTTTGGATTCGGTCACCATAACGCATTTGCTACGTTTAACCTTTAACTACTGGATAAACAGTGTGAAACAGCCAAATGGAACGAGGAAGCAAGCAAAAACATTTTCAGTGTCCTTTTTGTACAGTATCAATTAAGAAGAAGACATAAAAAGTTATCGAGAGTCTGCACAGTTGAAAATGTTAGTTTTGTTTAAAATACCTTAGCAACTTGCTGTGTGGTTGTAACCACATGACAGTTGTTTACTACAGTTCAGAATCATGGTTTGTTAACTTTTTCAATGCATAAAATAACAATTCCACATTTCCCGATATGCTACCTATATCAAGAACCAATTAGTAAAATTGAAAAGCAAGTTTGCGACCTTGGACATGTAAGGTATATACAAAAAAACGTTTTAATACTCTGTGTAATGATACCAAAATGAATGTAATGCTTGAGTTTGAGGAAAATCCATATACTTCGAGTCGACAAGCAGCCCCAATATTGGATCGATTATTCGAATATTACAAGAAAATAAAATGCATCCCTATAAATTGATACCAACTCGGGAGCTCATGATCAGAAGAACATCATTTTGTTAACAAATGGTGGAAATGTTAGATAATAATGTTATCCAGCTGGAACATGTTTTGTTTTCTGATGAGTGTAGTTTTACACTTCAAGGACATGGTAATCGCCAAAATTATCGCTACTGGTAAAGAACAACCACACTGGAGCTCCAAAATAACGTCTATCCTATAATGTCTATACTATCTTCAAAACGGTTTTTTCTCAAAATTGTCAGTGCAATTACAAGATTTCTCAAGCATGTTGTATATCATTGGAAAGCTCTTTTCAGAGGCTATCACATGAGCAAAAAATCCAATATGGCTACCATAATAAAAACAAACGTTGATACCTGTAGCTCAAAAACAAATAACAATCCAAAGTTGAGAATGGCACAAAAATAATAATCTGTAAAAAATGTTCTGATAATGTACAAGTCTTAGACATGTCAGATCATGCCTACTTAGATATTGAAGAAAAAAGAAATCGACAAATTTTGGCTTTTTCCAAATGACTCGAAAACGAAAATACAAGTCATTTTTTTTTTAATTTTCACAACACACCACGAGGGCTTACTGCCTAAATACTATCGTACCGTGGGTGTTGACAAGGAGGAAAGAGGCAACTTGTTAATTCTGGACTTGAAGGTTTGGAGGTTCGGAGCAGAAGGAAAAACATGTGCTGGCAAGGAATTCCACAACTTGGAAGTCCTCGGGACAAAAGAGCGGGCATAACAAGATGTTCTATGTCTGGTGACCTGGACAGTAAAAGGGTGCATTCGCTCTGTTCCCCTGGTAGATCTGTTGGGGGCAGCAGGTGGGGGAACTATGGAGGAAAGCTCCTCTGAGCAGTGCCCGTGCAGATATCTATAAAAGAGAGAGAGGTCACCAACGGCACGTCGGTGGGCAAGAGATGGCAGCCTTTGGGTGAGGGTAGGGTCACCGATGAGACGTATAGCTCTCTTTTGAATGGAGTCCAGGATAGCGAGTGTAGAAGCGGCAGCTGCACCCCAGATGTGGGAGCAGTATTCGAGGTTTGGCCTTATTTGTGAAGTATATAAGGTATAGAGATTAGCTGGTGAAAAGTATTTGCGAGCCCGGAAGAGGAAACCTAATTTCTTAGCAGCCGCTTCTGCAATTGATGTGACATGTTGGTGCCAGTTAAGATTTCGATCCATAGAAATGCCAACAAGAGAAAAGGACTCATTACTTTGAATAACTTGGTTGTTCATTGTGATGGGTCTAGGGCTGGTGTATCTCTTATGAGAAAGAAAGCAAGACTGAGATGGTGGGGTTGAATTGTACAAGATTTCTACTTCCCCAGTCTAATATTTTTTGGAGATCCACGGAGACAGAACCCTCCATGAGTCTGCGATCCTCATCTAATTGGGCTAAAGAGACAGGCTTAGAATATTGTATATTTGAGTGGAGGGTGCTGTCGTCCGCATAACTGTGAACTGGGTTGGATGTGCTAGAGAGGAGGTCATTGATGTGGAGAAGAAAGAATGGGCGACAAAGGAAAGGAGGTCGGCAGTTAATTTGCGCTGACGGAATCCATACTGCCTGTCGTGGATTAGACTGTGTTTTTCAAGAAATTTTAGTAATTCGGTGTTTATATACTTTACCATCACTTTAGAGACGACTGAAATGAGAGAAATAGGCCTGTAGTTGCCTGGAAGCGCTTTGGGTCCTTTCTTGGGGATGGGTTGTACTCGAGCAGTTTTCCAGTTACTAGGGAATATGCCTTTATTGTAAGATATCTGAAACAGACGAGTCAGAACAGGAGCAAGTTCTGGTGCGAAATTTTTGAGAACAATTGCTGGGATCTCGTCAAGGCCAGAGGCTTTCCTGGTATTAAGTGACGAGAGCATCTTTCGTACCTTTTTTGGTTTTGAAAATGATATCCATCATTTTATGTGCGACATTGGGGACTGTTGGTGGTTGAACATTTGGAGGTGGGTTGAGAGTAGAATTGCTGGCGAACAACGAAGCAAAAAGTTCAGCCTTGCCCAGGGCGGTAGAAACAATTTCATCCCCTGAGACAAGAGGTGGGAACGTGCTTTTGCAGAAATTATTCCCAATAGATTTAGCAAGAGTCCAGAAGGGTTTGCTGCCGTTGGAGCTTGAGAGGACTTTGTTTTTGATGTGGTTATTAAACGAGTTTTTTGCCTCAGAAAGAATGCGGACATAGCGGTCTCTTGCGTCGTTAAATGCTTGACGATTTTCTTGACTGGGATTGTGTAGAAGCGTTTTGTGAGCTTTGATCTTTTCATATTTGAAACGAGCATGAAATTCTACAAAACGTTGCTAATAACCGTCTTCCTATATTTAATAATAACGGAGATAGCAATACATTCCCATCCAGTTTGAGACACACTGTATAGATCTCAGATAAATATAAAAAGGGCTTAGAGTGTTAATTTCTAATATTAAACCTTCTATCGAAAAACATTGATCTGCAAGACAGGCCCAAGGGTGTCACTAATAATTACAATTCTTGTTTTTAATTTAATAATGATGGGTTTATTATTAAATAGATTGTGGAGTACTGATACAATCTGACATACGTGTATTCTTTTGATTTTCTTTTAGTAAATTAAATAAATTTTTTAACAATATATTTTTCTCGTGTTTTCTCAATATGCTCGCGCCCCCATTTAGTTTTAACACGCACCCCCATGGGGGCGCGCCCCAACAGTTTGAGAATCGCTGGTCTAGACAGTGATTTCCAACGAAAATAGAATTGGTTGACATCTGTTTATAATATGACTACAAGACTCCAACATTCTTACTAGGACTTTGTCTAGCTTTATTGTAACTTTTTCCTCAACTTACCTTCGCAAGAGTGTAAACTCCTCTTAAGATCTCCATACTTGTAAATCCGTCGTCCTTCACCTTTTTCCTGGAATATGCAGGCCTTGGATCGCAATAAGCTTTACGTGGTACTCGATATTTCACTGGAGTTTGCAACCGATAAAACACCTTATCTTTATTCTTTTGAACACGATCGCTCTTAACTTTTCCCATCTGGGACAACAAAAACACCAGAGGTTCATAACTATCTATGTGGTACGCTTGCATTTGCTAGCTTCACAAGACATTCAAAACAAAACTAAGAACTTTCACTAACGAGTGAATCTTATTCAGATGAGATTTATAGGTATACTTTCTATTAAAAGAACAACATTAATTTATCCAGAATTGAATGTTGCTCTTTTATTAGTTTTTATAAATACTCTCTTAAAATAGCCGCAAGCCTTATCATGAAGAATAACCGCACTGGCTAATAGAAAAGCTATCCAAAGGAAGCTTTCCAATCTGGAATAAAGCACTTCAAATCCATCGCAGCAGGATGACGTTAAATGAAAGATTCAGTTTACATTTCCGAATTTAGGTTAATAGTTTTATTGGTTTCATTGTTTTCCTGGGTGATGCATGGAAAAGTGGGGTTATGTCACACTGTGTTTGGTCGCTGTCAAATTAAAATCACTTCACATAATGCAGTTGTCAGTTTAACGTCCTCACGTTACGAGTGTACATCAATCTTTGGAGTGACACTATCGGATCGCGGCATAGTGGTGAAGCGCGCGTTCTAAAACACGGTGTTAGCGGGACGGTAGAACTAGTCCAACCACCCGATTCTATCGCTATCTTACTATGATGCAAAATCTAACCTATTTTTATTTTTACACCATTGACTGGCCAGCCTAAACTATCCTAACATCAATGGATGCGGCACGAAGTTTTTCATAAATTCAGATAACGAAAATATACACACAATAGCTCGCGTTGAGAGCCAAGAGGAATATTTATTTTGAGACATCTCAAGAAGCTTGCATTGTTGATCGCGAGATTCTGATGTGAAATAACAGGGAAACGCTTTGATATAAGAAAATTGTTAGTTTTTGTACGAAACAAATAAAGTGGCAGTAAATTTGTGCTAAAGCATGTGCTTAATAACTATCAGTTGTTTTGGCAAAGTCTTTGTGAGAAGCATCAAGTTTCTATAAAATTGTTTTATTTTTGTTTTCAAGTAAATCACTGAAGGCCGGGACACTTTGACTTTTAACAAAACAATATTGTAAACAGCCAAAACATCTTCGTTACATATTCTTATCGGGACATTGTTAAAAATTCGGGACGCAGCAAGTGCGTTCTTGTAGTGAGTTTTCAGGAAGGTGTTTTAATGACAAATGTGTTTGTCTTTTTTTTATAAAACGCATGACATTTTTTGGTATAACCGATATAGGGTGGCGCATTGAAAACCAAACAGACCGATTTGCGTCCAGAGAATTTTTTTTAAGAAACGCTGAAACATGTTAATTTTAATATTGAGGGGGATGTTTTGACATAAAACTCAACTTTGTCACATCAACCCCTTAAGGGTGGTGATAAAAACCCTTATATTTTAAATAGGGAACATGGGTCAAGTGTTACATCATTTGCAAGCACTTTCTTTTATGAATTCAGCATCCTAATTTTTTTGGAAATTTTAGCAACTCGTTTAAAAATTATTCACAGTTGAAGATGCGAAAGCGCATTTCACTCATTCCGATAAGAAATGTGCTGATAGTCAATGTTTTGTTGGTTTGTAAACAAAAAATTGACTATCAGAACATTTTTTATCGGAATGAGAGAAATGCGGTTTATTATTTCAGTTTATCGATCGGTTTGATACTTGATAGTACTACCGAAAATTAATTTCACAATGGTGTATTCTGTAGAAGAAAGAGTTGAAATAATTACTCTTTCTATCAAAAACGATGACTGTGCCAACCGTACCGCAAATTTGTTTAATGAACGACATCCGAACAGATATGTTAAGAGAAAATACATTTTGGAGTTAGTTGCAATGTTTCGATAAAGTGGTTCAGTAGCCAACAAAAAACGGAATCCTGAACGTGAATTTCCAGTTAGAAATGAGACTACTGAAGTTTCAGGACAAATTCCTGCAGACACAACTTTGAGCACGAGAAAATTGACCACTGTTTCAAACATCAAAAGAAGAACTATTCAGCGAATATTGAAGCAGCATAAATTTCACCCGTATAAAATTCATCTTGTACAACAACTGAATGAAGATGATTTTGATCGGCGGCTGGAGTTTTGTGAAGTTATGACTGCACGAGTAGCTGATAACGGGAACTTTCTGTTCAATATCTGTCTTTCAGACGAGTGTACGTTTTTATTAAACTCTACATTCAATCGTTATAGTTGTCGTTATTGGGCAGATAATATTCCAAGAAATTTTCACGAAGTCCACACTCAAACTCCACAGATGTTGAATGTCTGGACTGGCATTTTTGGAGACCGTTTAATCGGACCAATTTTTCTTGATGGAAATTTGAGTGGCCAAACGTATTTTGAGTTACTAGACGATATCGTTTACCCTCTACTAATTGACATTGTTGAAAATGATGATCGCTATCAAGAAAATCAATTAGTGTTTCAACAAGATGTAGCTCCTCCGCATTTTTCACAACGTGTTAGGCAGTTTTTGAACATAGAGTTTCCAGAGCAATGGATTGGACGTAGAGGTGCTATTAAGTGGACCCCTAGATCACTGGATTTAACTCATTTAGACTTCTTCTATGGGGCCATTTAAAGAGTAGAATTTTCGCAACAGAATCGGAGTCTCTGGAAGAATTACGACGACGCATTGTTGAAGAATGCCGTCTAATAACTCCACAAATGCTCCTGAATGTTAGAGCTCGTTTTAAACAAAATTTTTACTTTTGTATGGAAGCTGGTGGTAAACAATTTGAACACTTACTTAACTGAATAAACATTTTTGAACGTTTAGTTTTGTTTTTTAGTTTTTTTTAACGAAAAATTGACTGATTAATGCATTTCTTATCACAATGAATGAAATACGTTCTTGCAACTGTGAATAATTTGAAACGAGTTAATAAAACTTCCAAAAAAAATTAGTGTGCTGAATTCAGAAAAGAAAGAGCTTTCAAACGATGTAACACTCGACCCATGTTCCATATTTAAAATATATGGGTTGTTGTCACCACCCTTAAGGGGTTGATGTGACAAAGTTGAGTTTTATGTCAAAACATGTCGCCCTCAATATTAAAATTGACGTGTTGTATAGTTTCTTAAAAAAAAAATTTTCTGGACGCAAATCGGTCTGTTTCGTTTTCAATGCGCCACCCTGTATAGTAGAAACAATGTACCATATTTCATTAAAATAACTTTATTGTTTGAAAATGTGTAATAAGTTTCCGAAGGTCAACTTAAAATGTTCCTCAAAAAACCTGGTCCGATTTTCCTGGACAATGAACCTTTTCAAGCTATTTACACACCTGCCTAGATATATTTATCCAGATAAAGCTTTTGACAGAAATTTTAAAAAATCTATGCATGAAAATTTGCAAGCAATTTCCTTGACGAAAATTCGCCATTTTCTTTGCAAAATTGGCCTAAGTAATGTGACAAGAGAACTATGGTTTTTACAAAAATTTGCTAAACCATTATTTTTCACGAAAATATGAAATATTTTTTTTGCCAATAGCTTATTAACATTTATTTTACCAGCAAGCGGGCGTTGTTTTTAGTGAATTTTCTTAAAAAAATTCACTAATGAGGAGATCTCGACTTTTGAATTTTGAAAAAATTTCTTCAAATGAGCGCTAATTAGGCCCCCCAGAACACATATCCGGGGTCAGTTTGAATTTTTATATGTTTATATATATATATATATATATATATATATATATATATATATATATATATATATATATATATATATATATATATATATATATATATATATATATATATATATATATATATATATATATATATATATATATATATATATATATATATATATATATATGTGTGTGTGTGTGTGTGTCACACCGATAACTCAAAAAATAATGGGCCGATTTTGATTAAATTTGGGGAATAAATTCCTTTTGCAAATGGCTTGGATAAGTTCGTTAGCCAGGTACATCTGCCCAGGTTTTCCCGGAAAATTTTGTGTTTTCTTTCAAAAAAATTTATATCTCCCGAATTAACAAAGTAAGGGCAACCAAATTTGGTACGCGGGTTTATGTCCTTATAGGTAAGTTACCTACCAAAATTTAGCTCTGTATGTCAAAAGACAAACACTGAAGTCTTAGTTTCAACCGTCATTGTCCTTCACTTTACTAAAATGTTTCCAGAAAATTCATTTGAAATAGACGCTTTCCCTGATGCTTGGCAGTAGCCTTAGCTATAGAGTTTATCGTTTAATGGTATATAATTTTTGTCGAATTTGCGTAAAAAATCAATAAAGCTCAATATATCCGTTATTATACAAGATTTGAAAAAAACTTGTATATATTAATTATAGGGTGTCTTGAGCTACATCTTAAAAAAATATTTCTACAATCACAGGATGGCCCATAAGTCATTGGTGATACAAATTTTCTTTTTTTTAATCAAACACGCCTTATGTTATTGCATTTTCCATTGAAATATAATGCATGTTTGTAAGAAAAGAAATTCTGGATGCAGCAAGTGCGTTATGGTGACGAACTTTGAGCAAATGCTTCGTATTTGAATAGCCCAATTTGCTATTAACCTATAAGGTTGACCAAGAAACGAGTTTTTCCGGGAACACTTTAAGTCTACTTTTGGAAATCTTGGTACATTTTCACACAATAAAGTTATTTTTATGAAACATGGCACATTGCTTTTACTATATAGGTTATACTGGTAACCAAAATTGATGCCTGCTTTCTTAAAAAGAAAACACACATATTTGCAATAAAAACATTTTTATGAAAATTCACTACCATAACGCACTTGCTGCGTCCAGAGTTTTATTTTTCTTAATAACTAGTGGACCTGTGCAGTGGTCAAATTCTACCGTAGTTCATTAACTTTTTAAGTTTGAACGTTATCGATCTTATTTTGTCATAGAGTATGCCTACATCTATAATCTCAGTGTGACTGTTTGACCACGGATTTTTATGTGTTTGTCATTCAGTATCAACTCATCTATATATATATATATATATATATATATATATATATATATATATATATATATATATATATATATATATATATATATATATATATACAGGCTGGCGCATTGAAAACGAAACAGACTGATTTGCGCCCAGAGAAATATTTTTTTAAGAAACGCTGAAACACATTTTAATATTGAGGGGGACATGTTTTGACATAAAACTAAACTTTGTCACATCAACCCCTTAAGGGTGGTGACAACAACCCTTATATTTTAAATAGGGAACATGGGTCGAGTGTTACATCGTTTGAAAGATCTTTCTTTTCTGAATTGCGCACATTAATTTTTTTGGAAGTTTTATCAACTGGTTTAAAAAATATTCACAGTTGGAGTTGCAAGAACGTATTTCATTCATTGTGATAAGAATTGTACCAATTAATCAATTTTTCGTTAAAAAAACTAAAAAACAAAATCAAACGTTTAAAAATGTTTATTCAGTTAAGTAAGAGTTCAAATTGTTGACCACCAACTCCCGTACAAAAGTACAAATTTTATTCAAAACGAGCTCTGGCATTCTGGAGTATTTGTGGAGTTTTTAGACAGCATTCTTCAACAATGCGTCATCGTAATTCTTCCAGAGACTCCGGTTCTGTTGCGTAAATTCTACTATTTAAATGGCCCCATAGAAAGAAGTCTAAACGAGTTAAATCCGGTGATCTAGAGGGCCACTCAATAGTACCTCTACGCCCAATCCATTGCTCTGGAAACTCTCTGTTCAAAAACTCCCTAACACGTTGTGAAAAATGCGGAGGAGCTCCATCTTGTTGAAACACTAATTGATTTTCTTGATAGCGATCATCATTTTCAACGACGTCAATTAGTAGAGGGTAAATGATATCTTCTAGTAACTCCAAATACGTTTCGCCACTCAAATTGCCATCAAGAAAAATTGGTCCTATTAAACGGTCTCAAAAAATGCCAGTCCAGACATTCAATTTCTGTGGAGTTTGAGTGTGGACTTCGCGAAAATTTCTTGGATTATTATCTGCCCAATAACGACAATTATGACGATTGACAGTAGAGTTTAATAAAAACGTACACTCGTCTGAAAAAACAGATATTGAACAGAAAGTTGCCGTTATCAGCTATTCGTGCAGTCATAACTTCACAAAACTCCAGCCACTAATGAATATCATCTTCATTCAGTTGTTGTACAAGATGAATTTTATACGTGTGAAACTTATGATGCTTCAATATTCGCTGAATAGTTCTTATTTTGATGTTTGAAACAGTGGCTAATTTTCTCGTGCTCAAAGTTGGGTCTGCAGCAATTTGTCCTAAAACTTCAATCTCAATAGTCTCATTTCTAACCGGAAAATCACGTTCAGGATCCAGTTTTTTGTTGGCTACTGAACCACTTTGTCGAAACTTTGTAACTAACTCCAAAATGTATTTTCTGTTAACATGTCTGTTCGGATGTCGTTCATTAAACAAATTTGCGGTACGGTTGGCACAGTCATCGTTTTTGAAAAAAAAGAGTAATTACTTCAACTCTTTCTTCTACAGAATACACCATTGTGAAATTAATTTTCGGTAGTACTATCAAGTATCAAAGCGACCGATAAACTGAAATAATAAACCGCATTTCTCTTATTTCGATAAGAAATGTTCTGATAGTCAATTTTTTGTTTACAAATCAACAAAACATTGACTATCAGCACATTTCTTATCGGAATGAGTGAAATGCGTTTTTGCATCTTCAACTGTGAATAATTTTTAAACGAGTTGATAAAACTTCCAAAAAAATTAGTGTGCTGAATTCAGAAAATAAAGAGCTTTCAAATGATGTAACACTCGACCCATGTCCCCTATTTAAAATATAAGGGTTGTTATCACCAGCCTTAAGGAGTTGATATGACAAAGTTGATTTTTTTGTCAAAATATGTCCCCCTCAATATTAAAATTGACGTGTTTCAGCGTTTCTTAAAAAAAATTTATCTGGATGCAAATCGGTCTGTTTCGTTTTCAATGCGTATATACATTGATTATAGGGTGTCTCTAGCTGTATCTTATAAACCTATTTTGACAATTACTGGGTGGCCCATAAGTCGTTGGTGATACACGCTTTATTTTTTTAAAATAAAACACCCATTATGTTATTGCACTTTTTTTCATCAAATTATAATGCACGTTTGTAAGGAGAAAAATGATATCGTTTATCGTTTTTGAGTAATTTCAATTGTTTTGCAACTTTTCGCGTCTTTGGTACATATTTCAAACGCTAATCACAAATTGTGATTTGGCGTTTTTCTCAATAGATAGCGGAACCCCATGGAAATGACGCATTCATCATTTATCTTTGTATTAATCGACGAAAAAATCGATCTGTCGTATACAGTTATTCTCAAATAGTGGCTGATTTTGAAAAGCTTTCGCACAAATGTTTTTAGTGTTTCCGTAGAAATCATTTTTTGTAAGAGTTTTGTGAAATGTTGGTAATCAATAATAAATATTTAGTAAGTTATTATAAAAAAAAGTTGTCGATTTTTTGTGAAAAATATAATTTAGCGTAACATTACTGAAGGCAATCTATGTAAAAGAAATTATCATTATATTTTTTTCAATTTTGGCCCTAAGCTGTTTGTGAATAATTATATTTTGGCAGGTGCGTAAATAGCTTAAAGAGGTTCGTTGGCCAGGAAAATCGGACCAGTTTTTCTGGAACTTTTAAAGTTCATTTTCGGGGAATGTTTGTACTTTTTGAAACAACAAAGTTATGGTACATTGTTAGTGCTATATAGGTTATACTATCAACCAAATGTCCTGCTTGTAAAAACAAGACATATTTAACATTAAAAACATTTTTACGAAAATTAGCTACCCTAACGCATTTGCTGCGTCCCGAACTTTTATAAATATGCACAATAGTTGAGATACTGAATTTATTCACTTTAGCTGTTCCACATTTTATACATGTTTCACTTGTCGTAATGTTTAGTTTGTCAAATATGCCATTTTAAGAATGATCTATCTATTGGCACTTTCACAAGTTTCTGAATCTTGTAACTTTTCGAGACAGCCAGCTGGAATGATCTAAAATGTATGGACTTTTAGAGGTTCACTACTATGCCTAGTGTAGATTGTGTGTGTATTGATTACCTACTTCAAAGTCACTATTAATAATTTAAGTCTAGAACTTTAATTGAAAGTTATTATTATCTGACGTCGCCTGGAAACTACAACTCTCTTCGAAATAAATCATCTTCATAAGTCGTTCACCCATTTATTTTTACAGAACTTCTAAAGGATACTCATACTTGGAGTAATTCCAGAGATCTTAGAAGTAAGAAAAGTCTGGACGCAGCAAGTGCGTTATGGTAGCGAATTTTTATAAAAAGGTTTTTAATGCCAAATATGTCTTTTTCCAATGAAAGGCATCAAATTTGGTTACCGGTATAACCTACATTGTAGAAAAAATGTACCATATTTCATTAGAATACTTTATTGTACGAAAAAGTACAACAATTTTCCGAAAATGATCTTAAAATTTTCCAGAAAAACTAATCCTATTTTCCTGGCCTACTAACCTCCTCAAGCTATTTACACGCCTGTCAAGACATAATTATTCAAGGGCTTTTAGAGAAAAATTTTAAAAAGAAATTATAAAATGACTTCCACGAATATAGATCGAAAACCTTTTTTTCTGGAAGCTTTATCAGACAGAAGATAATGCAGGTTTGTAAGGAAAAAAAAGGTTGCAATTTATGTTTTAGAAGTGAAGCATATGCCCTCTCCTTCGACTCTTATATAACACTCCCTATCAGTGGCGATTTCTCCTAGTGAGCTAGGTGTGCGCCGCACACCCTAAAATATAATTAAAATGTGCACAGGTAAATATGTTTTATTTCTTTTTCCCTTAGTCTTAATACACTACATATTTTATGACAATGATTTAATTTACTTATTTGATTTCATAAATAGTCGGTTAATAGTGACTTGGAATGAAGTAGGTACCACGTCTTCTAACATATTCAGAGAATATGAGTAGGTCAATCGCAACGGGGAAAGAATTCGGGTTAGGTGTGCGTTAGTATTTCCGAACAACTTCAGTCGATAGAGCTGTATTGATATACAATACAGTCCCCCACCCATGTGTTTAAAATAGTGAGGAAAATAGCATTGATTTTAACACTGCAGTGAGCGGTAAAAATTCCGCTCAAGACAAATGAATGGAACGCCGGTCTAACCGACGTTGTGATAGCATTATTTACAGACATTACGGCTGCGCTTGCAGAAACCATAGTATTCTATAATCAAAGACTATAATACATTTTAGTAAATTTTCGTAGAAAAAATTCACTAAGGAGGAGATCTCGACTTGAATTTTGAAAAATTGCAAATGAGCGCGAACTAGGACCCATAGAACCCATATCCGAGGTCAGTTTCAATTTTTATATGTTTATATATATATATATATATATATATATATATATATATATATATATATATATATATATATATATATATATATATATATATAATGTTTCTGTTGAAAAAGATGTAGAATTTAATTTGAGTCAAGTTTTAAAATATAGAAATTTATTATATTTCTAGAAATTGTAATGGTACATAATGAGGTGAGGTAATTTTGGAGATTAGAAATCAGATGACAGAACTTTAGAACAATTGACATTTAGATTAAAATTTAGTCAAAATTGCATCATTTGCAGCCACAAGTTTAGACTTATTTGTAAGATGCTTTGTACTATTTATATAACAATAAACTATATATATATATATATATATATATATATATATATATATATATATATATATATATATATATATATATATATACATAGGTATCACACCGATAACTCAAAATATAATCGGCCGATTTTAATAAAATTTGGCATGTACCTTCCTTCTGTAAATGGCTTGGATAAGTTCGTTAGTCAAGAAAATTAGACGAGATTTTCCGGGAAAATTTTGAGTTTTCATTCTTCATTCGAAAAAAATTTGTATCTCAAAAAAATAAGATAACTAAATTTGGTAGGTAGATTTACGATATAAAAAGTAAACTATACACCAAAATTTAGATTTCTATGTTACAATAAAAAAAAGTTATAATAAAATATTTTGTGCCAGATCATTTGTATGTAAATTCACTACCATAACGCACTTGCTGCATCCAGGCTTTTTACACATTTTATTATTTAGTAGCATATTAACATTGAACTACTTTTAATGTTTTCAGTTTTCACCCCGCACCGGACAGTGCTAACGCTAACACAAATTTGTGTGAAGAGAAGAGCTTGATAATAATTCCATGTTCTGTTCGTGTTTTAAAGTTTTAAGTGACTTTTTAATTTGTTAGTGTTGCAGTGGGAAATTAATTTATTTATCTACGTTTTATTCCCATATAGGTACAATATATATATATATATATATATATATATATATATATATATATATATATATATATATATATATATATATATATATATATATATGTACATTTAGTGTTAATAATTTTTAAAACCACCTCTAACAGGAACTCTAACCCTATACCTCAAAACTCTAGTTTTGCAAATATATATCATTGTAATCGCATATTATGGGAATCAGTTAGGTAATTTTTTTAAGTTTTTTCTTATCTAATTCTAATAACCCACCAATTAGTGATTATTTAGAGAATTTTCGAAAAAAAATATTAAAATATTTAGATTAACTTTGGTACAAAAAAGGTAAGAAAGAATTAATAGTAAGAATAATGAATGGAAACAAGATATCATGCCCATATAATGTAAATAGGGGAGTTCGTCAAGGATGCCCTATGTCAATGCTGCTGTATACTTTGGCAATAAATCTTTTGATAGTGAGGCTGCAAGAAAAGAATATGTAAATTAGTGCGTATGCTGACGATCTCACAATAACCTTACAAGAAAATCAATAAGAACAAGGCAAACAAATAATCGATAGATTTTGCCTACTATTTGAACATAAATTAAATATAAAAAAATGCAAAGCGCTGAAAATTGGACCAGACAATAGAAGTGGAACAACAAGAAGGTAAGAATGGTTTACTCTTGAACAAAACGTTAAAATAT
Organism: Tillus elongatus; assembly: GCA_964006375.1. NCBI lineage: Eukaryota > Metazoa > Arthropoda > Insecta > Coleoptera > Cleridae > Tillus > Tillus elongatus. Next base: position 278,287,834 of record OZ023262.1, read on the forward strand.
TAGGTATCGTTTTCAACAAAAATATAAAAGATATGGTGAAAATAAATTGGTCAAAAGTCACAAGTAATATCTACTTAACAACAAATCAGAATAGGCACAGAAATTTTAGTTTATTGCAGAGGGTGGCTTTTATAAACACCTATGTACTGTCTAAAATGTGGTATTTGAGCCAGGTTTTGCCGATTCCAAAAATGGTTGCTAAGCGTATAATATCGATGTGTGGGTTTTTTATATGGCAACGAACAATTGGGAGAGTAAAACGTGCTCAAATTATACTGCCGAAAAAGTTGGGTGGATTAAGTTTAATAGATCCACTAACCAAAGCAAATGCCTTTTTGATAGCCAGAACCTTGAGATTCTGGGAATTATACTCAAATAGCAGTTTTTGAATGCTATAAATTTATTAACGACGTGATTAGAACTGATGCATATTTATTTAAAATTGGATTAAGTGATACCCCAAGCTGTAAGCAATGTAATTACATAAACGGCGACAAACTACATTTGTTTACCTGCAACAACAATATGACAGCCATCTCAGGATATGCGGTTGAAGTTCTAAATGCATTTGATGGATCGAACGCAAAGCCAGAAGATTATCTAAGTTTTAGCTTTAAATGTGGAAAGAAAGCCAGTTTTATCATGTTAATATTGGCAAAGCTAATTGATTTTGCTTCTCACTGTAGCGATTGGTTAAATTTGCAAATTTTTAAGGAAGAAATAAAATATTTAATAAATAAATGCCGGCATAAATATCCAGCTGAGTATGAAGATATAATATTGTGTTTGTAAAAAGAGAAATAGGGAAAAGAGAAAGAAAAGAACAAAAAAATAAGAAAGCGGAATTTGAAAACTTTATGACATAGAATAGTACATTTTACTATTGTAAATTTATTTTCTTATCTGCATATGTGTACGTAATGAGTATATATAATGTGTGTATATGGCACTTATATATGTACGGGGAAAGGGAATAATAGCGGAATGTTTATCTTTGATGCATGAATTCAGTATAGTTAAGTTAATATTGGGATATATGTTTATATTTTTATTTATTGATTTAGACAATGTATAGTTTATTTTGTAAATAAAGTTTTATATAAAAAAAATAGTAGAGTTATTATATATGTTTACATTTTCATAATATATAAGTAGTTCATAAATTGGTCTCACAAATGTCAAATTGAACTTTAAACTGACAGACCTTTGTACTGTTCTTGATTCTGACAGCTTGTGACATGTGCGTATTTTCGGGCTTATATTTTGCTTTCATTTCACTCGTTCAAATTTCGGTAAAAAGTTAGAAGTAAAAAGAAATAACTTTTTCGCATAAGTTATTGTAAATAGCGCAAATTGAATCCCAACTTTCACATAGCTGTGATAATTTGTTCTCTCCAGCAACACATTCCCATGGAATGAATTTAGGGCACATGACTTGACCACAAAGAAAATATTAGTATTCCTGTACTCATAAACTTTTGAAACGTTATATTACTCGAGTTTTAACAAAAAAATTCAATTTTCGCCAAATCACCCCCCATTTATCCCTGCCCCCTCACCCTGTCGGGTGCTCACTGTATACCAAATTTGAAGATCATGTCTCAATTCGTTCGAAAGTTATTGTGCCTACTAACAGACAGACATACAGGCCAACAGACCGACTGACCGACAAAAAAATGTCGTTCCTAAATCAAGTTTTCTGTATGTTTTAAGACTTTTTACCACGTTTCAGCAAAAAAAAACTGTCGAAATATCTGTCTCCGATATTCCACTCACACAAATTCATCCCCTAATTTAATTTCAGCACAGAATAGCAAATGTTTTATAATATTTAAATTTTTCTAATAAAAAAACTGTAAAACCTTATATTACTCAAGTTTTAACGAAAAAAATGCCAATTTTCACCAAATCACCCTTCATCCATATCTTACTCTTTGGAGCGATTTTATCCGAAAACAAATCGAATCGTAAGTTTGTCGGGTGCTAACTGTATACCAAATTTGAAGACGATATCTCAATTCGTTCTAAAGTTATCCTGGCTACAAACATACAGACACACAGACCAACAACAATGTTTTCTATATGTTTTTACCCTTTTTACGTCGTTTAAGCGAACAAAAAATTCTTGGAATGTTTGTCGCCAATGCGATACTTACATACGTTTACACGTTGTGACGATGTGGAAGTAAAAAATTTCGGGACGCAGCAAGTGCGTTATAGTAGCGAATTTTGATAAGAATTGTACGCTCTTATTATACGGCATATTAGTAAAGTTAATACTTTAAACCTACACAGCCCTTGAGGATGGATTTTAGAGATCCTAGTACGCGACATTTGAAAAATTCTTTCAAAAGTGTTACCATCGATCTCTCTATTATCAAAAAAATCTAACTACTTTCGAGAAAAATGCCCAACACTCAATTTTCTATGTAACTAAAGAACTGAATGTTGCTATATCTGTAGATAGTGTAAGTCTCTTTGAAAGAAATTTATATTACAAATTTCATTAAACTTGTACAAAAGATTTCCAGAAGGAAACTTAATTCATATTTAGAAAAGTAAAATATCTGCCAAATTTTAAACGTAGCAGTTATTTTTCGATATTAATCGCCTGAGTGATTTCGTTTTAGTCAACCTAAGCCAACCGGTTCTTTCAATATTAATAATAACAAAATGTCTGCTGAAAATTATAATTTCAAACTTAAAGGTGATAAAGTTATTCAGGCGTTTTAAACAAAAATCAAATCTTGTTCAAAACGTATGAAATCTGTGCACTATTGTTTCTTTAAGTGTCAAAATAAAACAAAAATAAAGAATCTGAAGAATGAAGAGCACATCCTTGACGGCTTGCCACAAGATGAAATTTCGGGACGAAGCAATGCGTTAGGGTAGCGAATTTTCATTAAATGCTTCAAATTTGTATAACTTATTTCTATAAACCTAGAAAGTTAAGTTTTCGTGGAGTAAGGTATTTACGAGGGCAACATACCAACCAAATTTGATCAAAATAACTTGATTATTTTTTTGAGATCCAATTTTTTTTTCGGAAAATATATATTTTTTTAGAAAAACTGGTCCGATAGGGCTGGCGTACCCTGCATGCTTCTATGGGCATAAAATATAACAATCAGGCGAAGATATACATGTAAACAACGTAGGGTCGTGTTACACATTGTTGTTCAAAAAATATAAACATTTTCCGAAAATAAATATAATTGTCCCGAAACAACTGGTCCGATTTTCTAGACAACGGACCAATTCAAGCGATTTACACAAAGACTACACTAGCCAAGATATAATTATTCACAAAAACCTTTTTGACAAATATTTTTTTTAATTTACACAAAAATTTGAAAACAACTCCTTTTACAAAAATTAACCATTTTCTTACGAAAATCGGCCTAAATGTTCATAACATTTATATAAACTACTTTTTACGAAAATTAGCTAGGTAAAAATATTTTACACAATTTGCTAAACAAATTACTTTTAAAGAAAATTCGAAAACAGATTTTCCACCTGAAGTTCCTAACACCTTTTTTTTACAATAATCTATTAAACAGTACTTAATAATCACTAATATTTCACGGTAATTCGGCAAAAAGGATTTCTGCGAAAACTGACATATATTTTACACGAAAATTTGCTGATAAAATACATAAAACTTAAATTACATAATCTGTAATTAAATTTGAAATAACATACGGGGCTGCCCGATTTGAAAAACGAACTCATGCAAGCTATAAATGCAATAAAGATTCTTGCCGAGTGAATAACTTTTTGAGTTATCGTGTGGATACATGTATATATACATATATATATATATATATATATATATATATATATATATATATATATATATATATATATATATATATATATATATATATATATATATATATATATATATATATATATATATATTTCTGACATACATTTTACAAGGTACAATACAAATAAGCTTAGGCTTGTGGCTGTAATAAATGTACAATCTTAAAGCATGGTATTTAAAATTTTTGCAAAGTCTTACCATCGATACCTCTCTACTAGCGAATTTTTTTAATAAAAATTCGCTAATAAGAACAAAACAAAAATATCACTACCTAAAAAAAACAGGTAACAGTACACGATGCTCCCATCCAAGAAAAGACCGTGCCCGAAGTTGCTTAATCGGAGATCAAACGACAATCGGTTTTTCAACGTGGTATCGCCATTCGCTTGACATGTGAATTTATCGCAGGTTTATATATTCATTATTAATTTTTAAGTTTCGATTTTAAATAAAGAATTAAATTATTTTCAAATTTTGCTATATCTACACAAATTTTAACACTCCTGGTTACATACGTACTGTTCCTGTGTAAAAGAATTAATTTAATAACACCACTTATTTTATCAGTTAGGGCCTTGGATAACTAATATGAACTTTGTTGTTTTCCGCAATGATTCAGCTAGTTCACAAGCTTTTCAAATAAGCTAAAATTTATAATCGAAGAACAACCTATTCTCTCATTAACCTAAGATAAAAAGAATCACATGGCAAATTTTTTATTTCATGTCCCCTGTCATTTTCCATAATTGCGGCAGAGATTTCACGATTGTTGGTTCGGGTAGTATGTTTATGCCCCGTATATATTTAGTTTGGTGGCCGTTGATGTATGGTTAATACCTGTTGTATAAATCAATTTACGCGTGGCGGTTAACTACTCTGTCTGTCAGGCATTGGACTTTAATCACTAAGTCGCCTCAACCCATGTCTTTGTCATTTTATTTTTAATTTAGAAAAAACTATAAATATTGTGTACCAAATTACCTAAAATTCACAACATACTTTATTTGCACCATTTCTAGCCACATGTAAAATCTCATTCCGATTACTATGATACTTACAAAAATATAGCGTTTTCAAAAAGTTTTCTCCGATTTTCCACCGAATATATATATATATATATATATATATATATATATATATATATATATATATATATATATATATATTCTTCCCTAACTCTGGTCAACACGTCAGGCGTTACGTTCCCAATTTCTGATGTTATTTTCATTTTCAAATCATCTAAATCAGCAGGTTGCGTTTTATACACTCTGTTTTTAAGGTATCCCCATAAAAATAAATCAAGAGGTGTAAGATCTGGTGATGTAGCGGGCCATTCTGAGAAATCTCTTCGTCCAATCCATCTTTGTGAAAAGACTTGCAGTGGCTAACATTTTCATGGTAAACTTCGAGTCTCCAGCCCTCAATTCATCCCAACTTAAACCAACCTGTTGGTTAAGATATGTTGACGACATTTTTGCTGTCTGGCCACACGGTAAAGAATCTCTAGACGAATTCCTTTCTTACCTAAATAACATGAACCCCCAAATCCAGTTCACCATGGAAATAGAAAATAATTTTTCTTTGCCTTTCTTAGATGTACGCATCACTAAAAACCCAGCCAGAGGATTTTCTCAAACTGTGTACCGAAAACGGACCCACACTAGTCGTTATCTTAATGCCCAATCTTACCATCACCCATCGCAACTAAATTCCGTGGTTCGAACACTAGTAACACGATCCCTTAGACTAACGGAGAACAACAATAAACAGACAGAATTAAACTTTTAAAGGCAGACATTGCTAGAAAACAGATCAATCACATACTACGAAGCATTAGAAACGCACAACAACAAACCACTAGACCACAACAAGAACAGACAGAGTCCACACAACAACACACAATGTTTTACCATACATTAAAAGTGTCACCGACAAAACCAGCCGAATCTTTAGAATCCATAGTATCAAAATCTCTGGACGCAGCAAGTGCGTTATGGTAGCGAATTTTCTTTAAAATATTTTTAATAGCAAATGCCTTTCTTTGATGAAAGCAGGCATCAAACTTGGTTGCCTATATAGTAGAAACAATGTACCATATTTAATCAAAATAAATTTATTGCTTGAAAATATATAAACATTTTTCACAAGTCTGAATGCAGCAAATGTGTTACGGAAGTGAATTTCCATTAAAATGTTTTAATAGCAAATGCGAGCAGGCATCAATCTGATTACCGGTATAGCCTATGTGGTAGAAACAATGTACTATATTTTATCAAAAATACTTATGGTTTGAAAATATACAAAAAAACGTTGGGGAGCTATACTGCAAATTTACCGAAAATTCGCAGATTTTTTTCTTACAAACGCATCATATTTCGATAAAAAATGCAAAAATGCATTAACGAATTTGTTCTACGAAAATTAGCTTAAAAAAAATACACCTCTACTCACTCCTGGTCCCGTAACTTCCTTGGAGAGTGTGAACAAGAAATTTTCTTCGGGGTTTGTGGATGCAGGGGGTGGGGGCCTAGGCAGGTTTCTGAAAACATGTTTTTTGAAAAGCGTTCGGGAGCTAAACTGCAAATTTACCGAAAATTCGCTACCAAAACGAACTTACTGAGTCCAGATTTTTTTCTTACAAACGCATCATATTTCGACAAGAAAATGCAAAAATGCATTAACAAATTTGTTCTATGAAATTTAGCTTAAAAAAATATTATGCACCCCTACTCACTTCTGGTCCCATAACTTCCTTGGGGGGTGTGAACAAGAAATTTTTCTTTATGTTTGTGGATTCAAGGGGGCCCTAGGCAGGTTTCTGAAAACAGTTGTTTGAAAAGAGTTCGGGAGCTAAACTGCAAATTTACCGAAAATTCGCTACCAAAACGCACTTACTGACTCCAGATTTTTTTCTTACAAACGCATCATATTTCGACAAAAAATTCAAAAATGCATTAACGAACTTGTTGTACAAAAATTTGCTAAAAAAATTATGCACCCCTACTCACTCCTGGTCCCGTAACTTCCTTGGGGGGTGTGGACAAGAAATTTTTCTTGGGGTTTGTGGATTCAGGGGGGCCCTAGGCAGGTTACTGAAAAAAGTTTTTTGAAAAGAGTTCGGGAGCTAAACTGCAAATTTACCGAAAATTCGCTACCAAAACACACTTACTGCGTCCAGTTTTTTTTCTTACAAACGCATCATATTTCGATAAAAAATGCAAAAATGCATTAACGAATTTGTTCTACAAAAATTAGCTAAAAAATTTATGCACCCCTATTCCCTGGTCCCGTAACTTCCTTGAGGAGTGTGAACAAGAAATTTTTCTTGGGGTTTGTGGATTCAGGGCGGGGCCCTAGGCAGGTTTCTGAAAACAGTGTTTTGAAAAGCGTTCGGGAGCTAAACTGCAAATTTACCGAAAATTCGCTACCAAAACGCACTTACTGCGTCCAGATTTTTTTCTTATAAACGCATCATATTTCGATAAAAAATGCAAAAATGCATTAACGAATTTGTTCTACGATAATTGGCTAAAAAATTATAAACCGTTAAACCATAAACTTCACTAAACCTACAAACAAATATCCAAAAAGCCACCAAACTTAACTTAACTGACAGCCAAAGCATCAGAGAAACTGTCTATTTGAAATGGATATTTTGTAAACATTTTAGTAAAATGAAGGGCAATGACGGTTGAATCTGAAACTTAAGGGTTTGCAGAACACTCTTCTTGCAACATTTTCTTTTCACAAACGGTATTTGTTTCACATTCTTTGCCTAAACATTGCCAATTTTGACGTTTAAAATTGCGAGTTTGACACAGATCTCCCCATAAGCGAATTTTTAAAAAAATAATTCGCTAAAACCGTATTCACAACAGAGCAAAAACTGTCAAATCTGATAAAAGCTCCCAAGGATACGATTCCAAACGAATTCCACGGAGTTTACGAAATTCCTTGTTCCGACTGTTTCCGAACTTATGTAGGATAAAAAAATAGACGCATCCACAATAGAATATATGAACACACCCTCGCAGTTAGAAAATGCGACCCCTCATCGGCGCTGGCCATGCATCATATTCATACAGGACACAAAATAGTCTTCTAAAATGCCAAAAGAATAGCACCGGTTTACAACTTCAGAGAATTATCCGCGAAGCAATCGAGATCAAAAAACGTCCTGATGGTTTAAATAAGAGAAGTGATGGTCTTCGCCTTCCGATTACTTGGAAACCGATTATAACCTCATTACAAACACACAAAAAGAAAATAAATTCAATAGACAATTCCATTGTCCCATTATATGTCTCAACAAATGCCGGTAACCCTCTTAATCCTCTTAATCCTTTAAGTATCGTGACCAAAGCCCCTGATTTAATTGACCGTTACCCGACAACTTTCACTGATAACGAAGCAGGTAGACGGAACGATAAATACAATACAAGACTTGCAAAGAACTGTCAGATCTCTCTGACACCTAGGCTTGAACACACTGAGACCTTGGAGATGATCTCCAGCGGGATTTGGGGAGTAGGCAGATTGAGGCCCCGTAATCGAGCTGCAACAACCCAATCCACCTTTGTCCATCGCTCTCTCTCTCTCTCTCTCTCTCTCTATATATATATATATATATATATATATATATATATATATATATATATATAATTAAATAATATAGTAGACAATATGCATTTAAACGGGGAAAATAATGTCGGTCAAGTGACCACCCATCCTAAGCCTACAGAATCTGGTTCTTTTAACGAAGTTTTCAATGACGGCTTTGCAGATCGTTTGATCAATTTGACGTATGACGCGCCGAATGTCATTTTTCAGTTCAGCGGTTGAATTTAGATAATTGGCATAAACCTTAGATATAAGATGTTCCCGCTAAAAGAAGGCATAAGGGGTTAAATCACAACATCTAGTCGGCCAATTAACCTCCGAGCGTTTTGAGGTTAAACGCTCTGAAAACTTATCTGCAGATATAGCCATTGTTTCTGCGGCTGAGTGACGTGTGGTTCCATTCTGTTAAAACCATGTGGGTCGAGGTCCATATCTCTCAATCGGTGCCAAAAAACCACCTGTAACATATTTCGATACCCCTTTCCATTGACTGTAACCCCATTTCCGACCTCATTAAGAAAATGACCCTATGATTTGGTTCAACCAAAAGCCCCACCAAACTGTAATTATTTAAGGATGTATCTGTTCTTCATAAATCCCCAAAGGGATTCTCCAATCACCGGCTACGACAATTTGGCTCATTGACATCGGTCAATGTAAAAACGTCTCATCACTAAAAATGACTTTTTTTCCAAAATGATGATCCATTTCATACTGCTGTAAAAACCAGTTGATGAACTGTCGATGTTGCGAAGATAAGTGGGTTAAACTCTTAGTTAATAGAATCTCGCCTTACATACATTGTATTGTATTAGGGAAGAAACGAGCCAGGGCTGTCAATTGACAAAATTGTTAGTTGGTAGTACACAGTCTCTATTTTATAATATTTTGTGTTGGAGCTGTCGTGACAACATACTACCTGGTTCCGCACCGAGATGGCACCCTGGTCGTACACCTCACAATGTTCTACGAGGCTGGCGACCTTTAGCCGAACTTGCTGTTGGGTGGCTACGATACCCGTATTACTTTATAGGTGTGTTCTCGCTGTAATTAGTATACCGTACTGATGAGCTCCAATTAGAGCGAAACCGGTTTCCGGTTCTAATTACGGTGAGAATACATCTAGCCTTACATTCTATGAGTAAGATTGTGATGTCCAAAAATAGAGATAAATATCAGAAGAAAAGCATGCCTATGTTTGTAATACACATGTCAGAAAAGAAAATATTTGTTAATATATCACTCTGAAAGTATTTGTCAGTTGAATATGATATGAGTTGTTGCCATGGGCGATTACTATGCACTATTATATCACGCCTTGGAATCTTGTTTTTGTGGAGTACGAAAGCTTATTTTACTGTTTAAATATTTTTCGATCTCTTAACCCGAAATTGTTTTTGTCTATAAAACTACAACTCTTCTGTTACGTCTTTCAACGTATAAATATAAATTTTGGCGCATAGTTTAGTTTTTATGATATATAGCCAGATATAGAAAATTTCCGAAGGAAACACAAAATATTCCTGGAAGACATGGCCCGATTTTTCTGGGTAACGAACTAGTCCAAGCTACTTGCAAAAGGAAGGTATACGTAATTTTTTTCCAAAATCGGTACATTATTTTTTAAGTTATCGGTGTAACACACACGTGTATATATATATATATATATATATATATATATATATATATATATATATATATATATATATATATATATATATATATATATATATATATATATATATATATATATATATATATATATATATATATATATATATATATATATATATATATATATATATATATATATATATATATATATATATATATATATATATATATATATTAAAACTGAGCCCGGATATGAGTTCCAGGGGGCTAGTTCGCGCATATTTCAAGAATTTTTTTAAAATTCAAAAGTTCAAAAGTCGCGATCTCCTTAAAAGTGCATTTTTTTTTTAAGAAAATTCACTAAAATGGTAAAATCTTCGCGAGCGAGGGTTTAAGTGTTGAGTGGTGTAGTTGCGGCGACAAGACCACATCGCCCCTTAGACTAGGATGATAAAAAATCTTAAAGTCGCAACCTGCGAATTGCATTTTTAACGAAATGTATACCTAAACTGTTCTACAAAAAAAATTATTAACTTTAAAAATTACGTAGTTCTTAGGCTAGGTCCATTGAAACTAGAATTAAAGTGGAAAAACTTCTAATGAGCGCTCTACACTTAGAGGAGAGACACCCATATCACTAATATAACATTATTTACACGATGTCTGCCATCTAGTCGCGACTAGAGGAACTGTTAATACAATTTCAGTTCATTGCCTTCTATTGATTAATAGTAACACTTGGACAATTTACTGCTCAGACTAAACCAGTACTGTGTAGACTATTCATCGTTTCTACAATATGTTTGTCGTGTTATAAGCTTTCAACTTCTCGCCAATAGAGATCACTACAGATACAATGTAGAAGTCAAGAACTAGAAAAAAACCAATTTAAATAATGTCCCACTCCCTTTAAAGTCATTTAAAGCCTGTAATTCAATACAAAAATAACTTTTTATTTTCTTCAATAAAAGAAGTAAGAGGCTAAAAATCGCGATTCCTAGTCTTTACCAATAGATAGCAGGGTCTCAGGAAGATGACGCATTTAGAGAAGTTTTCCTTTTTATTATTCATCGAAAGATCAAGATGCCATATAAGCCGCTCTCAACTTGTGGCAGAATTCGACAAAATTCAAACTGCGGTAACTTAGCTTTTTCATATTGAATTACCTGTATTTTGTGTTTCAGAAGTGCAGGGGATGCACTCTGCTTCAACTTTTGTATAACATTCCCTTAGAATGTTATTTATAATATTCTTAGGAGCTCCCAGTATGTTCTGAAAATGTTCCACGAACATTTAATGAATCTTCTCAAAATGTTCATAAATAGACCCATGGGAACATTCCTTTTTTAAAAAAGATATACAGGGTGTTTCGCATAAGAACCGGCACAGAGCAGGGGCATGTAGGGGAACCTAAAATATGGTGATTTAACGCAACTTACTCCTATACTAAGGTGCTGAGAAGTGGGAAAAAAACAATATCTCGGTAATACTTCAACTTAGAAAAAACAAATTTGGTACACGTTTTGGGTGTACCAAGAGCGCTAATCGTCGGCCAGTAGAGTTCAATTGAGCATTTCGAAGAGTTGAATAGTGGTGATGTACCCATAAAATGTTACAGAATTTTTTAATCTATTGTCGAATTCAAAAAATTAATAAAATCTAAAACTTTTTTACTCTTGTTATTTTTCAAAAAACTTTTGTTGTCTTCAAGCAAAACCCGAATAACTAAAAACACATATATTATCAATGTTACTTAAAACTTAAAATCATCAAAGGTTCATTAGATGCTTATGAAATTATCAAGTTGAAGAATTTCTAAACTTATCGGTAGCATTTTTTTATTTCTGTTGATTGAGTTGTTTGTTTTCTAATAAATTATACTTATTCACACTTTTTTCCTGATTGTTAAATTTGACCTATACATAGGTTTATTGGCAAATATTTAATTTTCCATGATTTTTATATGTTTCTTTACTTATTCGTGTTTTTCTTAGAAACAACAAAGTTTTTTGAAAATAACAGGAGTGACAAAGTTTTAGAGTTAAATTCTTCATAAAATGAAATAATATTTTCTTACATCTACCAATCTATTAAAAAATTGTGACATTTTAAGGGTGCATCACCCCTAATCAACCCTTTCAAATGCCTTAATTGAAATCGACTAAGCATTGATCAATGCTCTTGGTACATTTTAAAGGGGTACTAAATTTGGTTTTTCTAAAAGTTAAAGTATTACAGAGATATTAATTTTTTTTTCGAAATTTGAAACCCCAATTTGAAGGCCTATAATTTCTCAGGGGTGCAACTTAGTATAGTGGTAAGTTGCGTTAAATCACCATATTTTACGTTTACCTACATGCGCCTGCCCCGTGTCGGTTCTTATGCGAAACACCCTGTATATATTTTTGAATGATAAAGAAATTAAGAAAATGCTGAGATATGAAATGTTTGATATATCTTCAAAATTTACTGATTTTCCACCAACTGGCCTTTTATATATTTTCGTATAAAGCCCAACAGGCCATATATGCTAGAATTTGAACTTCAATTACTCACCCTTGTGTAGGTTACCATATTGTTCCAGTGGCTACACACACCTGTAAACTCAAGTTCAGATACTTAATTACTTAATAAGACAACAATTCGAGTATTGCACATTTATTCAGATGAAGTATGTACTTATGACAAATACAAAGAAATGCCTGAATATAATATTAATAAAACAATTAAAATTTCAATAACATAAAAATAAAATAAATAAATATGCAGTTCTTTGAGTTGTCACAAAATTTAATAGCCAAATACAAAGTTTCCGAGATGAATATTCGCGGTTACCCCACTGAAGTAACTTGAACTTTGGCTAGAATATTGATCCTACAGGCATTCAGTGTGGCATTAAAGGTATTGCATTACATAATAGTACTTACACCTTTATAGAATACAACTAAATTGGACAGAACATGCCATAAAATTACACTCACTTGCACTTACACAAAACTACAACTGAAAGTCATCGATCAGACCTTTTGACCCTTGCCTTGTATGGTTGCTTTCTGCTCTGCTCTCGCGGACTTGATTTTGACTTCTAGAGCAATTTTCATATGCCGATGCCCGATGTTTGTCAGCAACAGCTTGGATATTCTGGTTGTGAAGGCATACTTTGGCAAAGTGATTGCGTATCTGATAAATTGCAAGTTTTATTATACATTCATCTTCCTACCATATGTTCAGATCCACATTGTCTTCACTTTATAGTGATACTTTTCACAGCATTAACTTATTCCACAGGAGTAAGAAGCCTGACATGTTGCTTAGGCAATTCTGTAGATTTGTAGTATTCTTGCACTTTTGATAGCGTAATATCAGTTTCCCTAATAAGCTTTTGTTGTACTTGATTGTCGTAAAGGCCCAGAATTATTTTATCTTTGATACATCCATAAGTAGCAAGTTGCTTCTTAAGTTCCGTTACAAAAGAGTTTTCCTGAAGCTTTTACAAATATATTAAACTTTTGTTTTCATGTTGGCCCAAGTTCCAGTTCCAGTCAAACGATGGTGGTGGTTTATATTTCATGACTTAGGTACTATTAAACATAATACAATTTTTTATTTGCATATTATACAATGTTGGTGTACCTAATTCGTAAGATGATCCAGTCTCATGCAACATTGGCGAACTCTTCGTCAGTGTCAATTACAGGAGGTGCTTTATAACTTCTTTCTTTACTGGGTACATTTCAGTTCTTGATTACCTGACACCATGTTTAGTTGCTTCTGTACTCTGGATCTATGTTTCAAATTACACACTGTTCGCCGTGTTCAGGTCACATTATTATTTTTAATTAATTATGTTAGAATATAACCTTATACAAAATTGATCACAGACCATTCATGTTGACATTAATTTCCATTTACGCCTATCACTATCATTTGAATCATTATCATCTTGCCATTTTCCCTTCTCGGCGGCATGGGCATGCGCTCTATGCCTAAAGAAGGGAGGTGCCTAAATATACGATTTTCGGATGTGTTTAGCATAAAACAGGTAACAGAATCAAACATGCAAAATAGTTACTATTATAATTCTCACCACTATACCGTAATCATCATCTATCTTTTTTATTAAATTTTAAAGTTATATAATATTATAAGGACATCTCAAGCGTATTCTGAGCGAATATCCGGAATAATAATATATTCAGATATTCTCAGTATATTGATGAAGAATTTTCTTAGGATGTTATTGAATGAATGTACTCAGAATATTCAAGATGCAGTTTAAAATTCCATAAATGTTATTAGAACATTCCGAAACAAATATTCTGAAAAAATATTGTTCTCACATTGTGAGAACATCCTGAGAATATCTTGTGCTGTATGGGTTACTTTGTTATTTTCGGAAATATAAAAAATTTCAGAAAAGATACGATTACATTTTCCGGGTAAATCTAGATTTTTCTGGCCAACGAACTTATCCAAGCTATTTGCAAAAAGAAGGTACCCACCAAATTTGATCTAAATCGGTCCATTACTTTTTGAGTTATCGGTGTGGTACATATATATATATATATATATATATATATATATATATATATATATATATATATATATATATATATATATATATATATATATATATATATATATATATATATATATATATATAAATTCAATTCATGAATTATGTTTACTTTATAATCACATTGTACATTATGAATTGCACAATCTCTATACTCTACGCCTGAGTGTTATGTTCTGGATGGCAATTTGCTATAATTATTAGTCCATGGCATCTTCATACAATAAAACGTTACTTCGAGAATAAATACTGTCTTTCTAGGAACTATTGCACATTTCTATATCCTGCAATACTCGGTATTAGAAGAGAATGTGTCCGCTTAAGGTAATTATTAAATAATTTACCAAGAATCGCGTCGATTAAGTTTGCTATCAACTGCATTCCACAACTGAAGCTGCTTATGGCATGTTGTGGTAGTAGTCAAACAAGAAATAATCGCTACTGGCATAGAATTTTATATGACAGATAAAATACTAGATATGTGTTCTGATTAAATAGTTTAGTTCTTCGACCCTTTCCTACGAGTGTCAGTAGTTTTAAACAAGGACACTTTTTGTTAGCGGGCTTATAAGTATTGCTAAGGTTCCCAGCTATTAACTAAATAAAAGGTGTAAATCACCATAATAGACAATTTGCATTGATTACATGAGTTTACGGTTGCCATACGTCCTAGTTTTCCCAGACATGTCCTCCTTTTTAGGCTTGCGGGAAATGTCCGGGCTAGTTTTTTCGATTGTCCGGGATTTCGGAAATGCCTGGGTTAGTTTTTTTCGTTGAGTCACGTTTTACGTTTTTATATTTTGTTAGTTTGGTACTCCGCTGTCTGTTGTTTATGCGATTCCTGCGAGAATACAAACGCCCGACAACTCAAACATAGCGGCCATAAGAATAAATATAAAATTATGTATAATTGTTGTGACGTGTCAAGTGGTGCGCTGTTTGCAACGCAGTGTGCCATAGACAAATTTACTTTATCTATGCAGTGTGCTTCACCTGATTGTTCTATAAATGTGCTCATGGCTGTTGTGGGTGTTGGAGTGGTTGGATGAACGCTGATGAAGCTATGGTTGTCGGTGGGTACATGCAGGGTTCACGCGTTCACATTCACATGTGTAGATAGTACAGTTTAGTGTCTAGCGTGAATGAGTCCTAGTTTAGTCGTCTTTTTTCGAAATGGAGATGTCCTAGTTTGTCCTAGTTTTAAATGTGCTTGTGCTAGCCTAAGCTTTTTTGGTCTGGCAACCCTACATGAATTTAACATTTATCTAATAGTTTTGCATACATAGAACACTATTACCAGTATCGGCTCGTGCCTTAATGCATTGGGGGTGCGCAAGAAAAAAAATGAAGGGCTCGCCTCTTTTTTCCCCGAAAATTTATTATAAAAAAACCTACTTACTAAACTTATAATTAATAACTACTTACCAAGTTTTCCTCTAGTTGGTATAGTAGTTAAAAAGTCCTTTCCTTGGATAATTACTAACACAAATCACAATTCTGTCAACACTCAG
This sequence comes from Tillus elongatus, assembly GCA_964006375.1. NCBI lineage: Eukaryota > Metazoa > Arthropoda > Insecta > Coleoptera > Cleridae > Tillus > Tillus elongatus. The sequence goes on from OZ023262.1 coordinate 278,303,987, forward strand.
CATTCACTTTAGTTTATAAATTATAACATAACAGACCTATACTTATTCCTTAAACGAAAAATCCATATGTCTATTTTTGATAGCCACAAACTGTTCTAAAACTCTTTCATCAAAGTTCGGTATTTCAAATACAAAGTCCCTGTTTATTGCCAACATTGCTAGCGCATTATGTCGATCAATCGACATAGAATTTACCCGTTTTAAAGTGGAAAAGCAACGTTCAGCTTCAGCGGTATTCATTGGTGTGGTCAAAAAAATTTTAAGAAGTTTAACAAGCTCGGAAAATGTTTATCCTAATTCATTTTTTAAAATAAATTACAGTGTACGCGTAACCCAATGTATTTGTTTAAAATCGTCTCTACAATAAATAATTTTCAATTCAGTCTTTAATCGTTCTGCTACAAGCATTGGATACATCTTGGTAGTAGCCTTGAAAATTTTAGTTGGGAAATTGGTACTATAGGAAGTGTATAAATCGCTTGCAAGAAGATTATTTGCTGCTAAATGACCGCTCTAGGAAAGTCTTTTTTTTTGCATTAATATAACATCACAAACTTTTTTGCGCATACACTGTTTCTGTCACTACCGCCTGACCGACTACGTTTGGACTTTGGTTCGTTTTGCCATTCTTGTTCGGCTGTTTCACTGTCATTATTACCAATACGTAAACTGGACGTCTCAAAATTTGAAATAGCTTTTTGCAGTTGAATGCCGTCAACTTGTCTAGACTGAAATTGATTATATAGTATGTCAACGTGAGGAAAAATCTTATAAAAAATGGTCAACCAGAACATTAAATTTGAATCCTCCACAGTTCTTTTTAAACCAATTGCTTCCCTACTAGTGACTGTGTTCTCAATTATTTCAGCAATTTCTTGAAAACGAAGTATAAGCTTTTTCCTGTTTTCATAAATAGCATTAACTAACCCTATATTGAAATTCCATCGAATGGGCGCAGCACGCGGTTCTGACTTTAACCATTTCTTCTAGGATATCACTTCTATGAGATGAATTAGAAAAGAAAGACGGAAATCCGGACAAGTCTGGGAAAAAAATTCGCACCCGCGGATTTTGAGCGGCAGCCTTTTGCATTCTTAGATTTAACTGGTGTGCATAGCAGTGAACAAAATATGCATATGGATATTTTTCACGCATTTTTGTCTGAACACCACCAACAGATCCACTCATTACATTCGCACCGTCATATGCCTGGGCTATTAATTTACTCGGATTATTAATCATTGGATCAATTTCTTTTTGAATGCTTGTTACCAGACTAGCGGCTGTTTTATCGGTTATTCGTAAAAAAAAAGTCCAAAACCTCTCCTGTATAACATGCCCGTCGACATACCGCAATATTATTACCATTTGGCAATGATTACCTACATCAGTTGTTTCATCACACTCACCATCACACATTGCCAAAAATGTAGCGTGTTCCACTTCTCTGAAAATTTCATTTTGACACACAGTTAACATGCAGTCCAAAATGTCATTTTAAATAGTTTTCGAAGTTCCCTTAAAAACTGATGACGTGACCAAATGTTCCTTCAACACAATGTCTAATTCGGCACTGTAGTTTATCAGTTCTTTAAAAATTCCACGATTTAAGGATTCGTCTGTTTCGTCGTTTCGTCGGAGTGCCAGTTCAAAAACGCAGAATTTAATACACGTTATAATCCTTCTCAAAATATATCTTTTTTTCACTGTTGCATTATCTTCGTCGATCTGTTGTCGATATGCAGCAGATAACTGCCGAGCAATGTTAACTTTTCCCAGTAATGCAAGTTCTATACAAGCTTGCAAATGAGCCTTGCAATTATCATGCTTTTTTATTTTTTCGTGTAAATGATTTAAGTCGGTTACACCTATACGGCTCCAATTCTTGTCCATGCTTGGAGTATAAAATAACAAGCATGAAAAAAAAGAATTCCTTACATTGCATCCACATATCCATTCGTTGCGATCATATATACTTCTACCAAAATGTCGAGTAAAAGACCTACCTTCTTTTTTTTTCATACAAGTTTGGCTTAACTTTAAATCTGGTGTAGGTCGTCCTAAACTTTTAATCTTTACCTTAGAATTTAAGTCAAACTGTGAAAAGTTAACCTTAAAAATATTATCCACTGAATTAATCACAGTATCACAATTATTTGTCTACTTATTAAGCAACCCAAAGTAGTAGCCATAATAATAATAATAATAATTGTCTTGTTAGAACATGTAAACAACAACGAAATGATCTAATTAAAATCAATCCGACGCGACGCACTATACTACCACGAAAATTACTACAGACACACTGCGAACAGTGCAAACTGCAAGTGTGGAATTTTAAAGCGCATAACCGGATTGCTTATTCGGTCGTTTTTGACAAAGATAGTCGATCATTTCGCATTGAAATTTCCCATTTCGTTAGAGCGCCGAAGAATACACACCGACGAGCGACTCCGACTCAGTGATGCACAAATGCATATACTATATTATTATATGGATGTATACAACGTCGGCAACCATTAACACTATACTTCTTCTGATTCTGTATTAATGGCTGCCGACTCTGCGACCCTCGATATACTAATTTTGTTTGTAGAATGCGGGAGGTAAAAAGTAAATAAAAATTTATTAAAATATAGCATAGCAAAAATATTATTTTCCCCAGCAGGCGGCAGTGCGCACTTCTTGAGGAGCCGCGTCTGATTATTACATGCATGAAAATACCCAAAAACATATGTAGTGGACAGAAAAAGAATTTTAAAATCAAAAAATTTCCAATTATTATTATGTGACCGCGAACGTTCTGTTATTGGTCGTGACATACTTGGACAGTGAATAAATGACGGGTTTACATTTGCCCTATGGTATAATAAGTACTTTCGCTTGTTTCTCAACATCGTGATGATGTAAATACAGAGAAGCAAGATCATTGTCATTGTGACATTACCGTCCAGTGACGTCAGAGATTATGCCGGCAAAATAGTGGTGTTGGAAATCAATTATGATATTCGCATTTTCAAATATTTTTTGCGTCGTTATTTTTGTAGTATATGAAATGAAAAAATTTTAAAAATCATTTTTGTGGGATGCCTATCAGATGTGATAAAAAAACATGAAAATTGTCTATTCCCTCAATAAGCAGTGAGGGCGTAAGCAAAGCTTAGTTGCAAAGTTCAGGATGACAGTACTTAAGAGGGTAATTATGGTGACTCGGTGACTTAAGATTAGTGTCACAAACGCACAAGGTGCCAGTTTACTAATCAATGTAAAATTCACACTACTGTAAAGCCAGAAGGGTTATGAGTGCTAAACTGCTTCTATAATCAACCATATATTAAAAACTGAGTAGGTCAATGGTACGGACGACAAATGATAATGCCAGTTATAATATTAATATATTCACATATCCAGTACAGCAATAGCATAAGTATTATGTTTTAATAAAACAATGCGCTGTAATAATAACACTGACCTACATAAACACAGTTAGGCCTATTTAATACAGGGGTCATCAATGGTGGTCAATAACATCGGCTGTCAAATTACTGGTTCGTTAGCTCATCAACAGTGCACATATAGTATAGCAATTTAATCAGATTTGAAAAGACTTGCTTGAAGAGCTTAAATAATGAAATTGATGTTACCTACGTAACAAGTAAACTAAACGTCCAGAAATAAATTGCAAGACCCGTGAAACGTCCCTTACAAGTTAAACAATAGCAAAATTCACTGGCTAATCTAGTTTTACTTAATTAAACACTTGGAGGTTAAGCGCCCTTGTGGGTTAATATCCTTATGACCAAAAATATAAAACAAAAACGACCCTATAGGTCAGCAATCATGACACAACAAGTAACTATTAGTTATATCTCCAGAAACAAGTGACAGATTAAGGCATTAACTTAAATTGACCACTGTGGAGATGTCAACCAGGTTCACGGACATTACAGGTAGGTCATTGCTGGCATTGTTACCAGTCACTAGACTTCAAGTGGGCTATCTGGCTTAATAAAGATATAACGCACAAAAAAGTATATCTCATAGGCAAATGGCAGCGCACTATATATTTGTGCTAATAGTTGAAATACATCACATGAGATGGTTGTTGCATACTCATCTGATTTAGGGAAAAGACCGCTCCTCCAGCTTGTCGAGCCTGTCGTCATGTCCCAGGCCGTGAACGGCACGTTTACTACAGCTTTAACATGCAAGCAGCAGCGGCGTATACACTTAAATGGCAGCGACCCTAAAAATGATTTACTAAACTAGCTGTAAGCACCACTCTGCCCTAAAGGATCAAATCAAAAAAGAATCATCAAATAGAAACAGTGTGGCACAAAATGGCTACTACCTCTGCTACATTAACACATTGCAGTTCAGCGGCGTTATTTATTTGAGTTTACAGAAGATGAATCAGATTTATATGGTAAAAATGTATACTTTACATAATCCTCCACAAATTTTTTAGAGTACCCTGTGCAGTGAGCACACTAAAAAGGTATCTGCGATATCTAGGTAACACAAAACAAGGGATGCCACTGTATGTGTAATTAATGAGTTTTATAAGAGCGTTAGACCAGCTGCTCTTCAATTGTTTGGTGTTAGTTCTAAAACATTACGACCTAAAAGAATCTGTTAAGGATATGATTCACTACAATAAAACTAGCAATTAACATAACACTATTGATATTTATTGAACCCTTCTTTGCGTTGTTAATGTGCCAAATATCAAATACAAACATAATAAATATGTCAATCTATCTTACTAATTTAAAAGTACGGCACTATTTACCATCTGCTTTACACATAATTATAAATATGAATCTCATACTTGAATGAACTTTTAAAGATAAATTAAAACATTATTACAGCTAAAAAATGAGCAAATAGGTCCGTTTTTATTTTTAAAATTATCAGTGACCCTAATTACCGTTCTGTGGTCACGCACTATGTCGTTAGTAACTTACTTTAGATTTTCAAATTACTGGTTATGGACAATGACCTACTAGGTCCATACATACACAAACGATAATATAGAATTTTTTGGACCGTAACAATTAACGAAAAGTTTCTCTAATTATTGAATAGGTACAATACGTTTTAATATTACCACAAAAAATAATTAAACAGTCTGATATGTTTGGATTTTGAGTACTTGAAGGGTGAGTCTAGACGACCACTTCTAACAAATCCCTTAAAACTTGTTTAGTTAGTTTCTATAAGAGGAGAGGTTGTATCCGAAAATCTCGGTCTTTAACAGCAATGATTAAAGATGTGCTTAAATCCCACTGGATTCTGCGGTAAAAGTTTTGTTTGGGTAGGAATTTTTACCTAGAATTCCTTATTAAACCATTATTATTTGAATCTTTAACCACAGTGCGGCAGTTTCCAAAGTTATATCAATTAAATACTATCTTAGCACCTAGCGGCTTAATGAATTGCCTCGAGAACACCAACACCAAAAAGCAGATTAAGGTAGGGGTACAGTTGAGCTCGCTCTAGGTACCCATTGCACCTATCCCGGTTCGATGCGTGGATATTGGAGAGGACACATTGTTGGGTTCGCCGTTTGTGTCCATCGCAGTTCTTATTGTTCACTGCAGAGACCGTTGTATTTTAGAGCGGATCTGGTAGCTTGACCGAGACACGGTGGCGAGTTCACCCGTTGGTCTCATTACACGGCCAGTCCCACTGTAGGAGTTGAGGTACTTAGAGAAGGGCACACTCTGGCAAGTACATCGTTGTGTCTATTCCACTTCTCGGTATTCAACTGTGGCTGTAGCGAGCACTCTAGGTGGGGTATTGCGAAACTATTGTTTGAGCATTTAGAGACATTGTTGGGAAGCAGTTCTGAGGCACTGTTGAGAGTGTGTAATGTGGCTCAGTGTAGCCTTGAGTAGAAGTGCTGTTAATGTTGAAGTTGCTCAGTGGAGTATTATGTAGAAACTGCTCTTAATATTAGCGTGCTCAGTGGAGCTATGAGTATAAATAGCCCATGATGTCGAGTCGCTCAGTGGAGCGTGTAATTGGTATATGTTTGATAAACTAATAATTGAATGCCCCTGGTATGTGTTAGGTTGTGCTTTAGATGGACGACGTGTTCAGGTATATTTTTCATTACAGGTTAGTGATGTTGTTACTTGACACTTTTGGCACCCGCTCGCCCGACTCATTACGTCCATACCTTAAGGCTTCGCAATTATCCTGACAAGTAATAACCTTTTGCATGATTACTCTTAAGTAGATAGCACAACTGCTTAGATGGTATATCGACTGGTGATTGACTGTTGAGCCATTTAATCATATTATGTGACCCTTAGTCGATTGTCATTATTATAATATGTTACTTCTATTGTTTAGTAAGACGGTTGTAACCTTGTCATCGAAGGGTTGCGTTAAATATATTATTATACATATATCTAATATATTTGAAAAAAAATCGGGCCCTTACGGTAGACACCTAGATTTTTAAAACTCAATTGTCTGATGACTGCCGCTAGAATGAGGTGCGCTCTGTGTTCCGATCCATTTAACCTTCTTTCTTTGGTGCGACATACACGTATCTCTTCCTGACACGTGCCGTCTTTCGCTCTCTCTTTTCCACGTAAAGGTTTGCTCACCTGTTAGAGAGAGAAATATAGAATGTGATTTACGCGCTTTAAAAGTTTCGTAATTTCAGTGGTAGTAATTTAAAACGCAATAGCTTTGGCATCGCTATTCTCGGTATTCTATTTTTTTTTATGATCTTTGTGTGGATAGATGTATTGTGTTGTTTCTTTGCCAGGTTCTTATTTACATTTCAAGGTTTCTACGATTTTAATGCTTCGAAACTTTTCTGTATCATTTTGAAGGCAGTATATTTCTCAGATACATATTACTTATATTCTAGCTGGTAGCGAATTTTTATTAATAAGGTGATCATTTAACCCGAATCTAATTGTGCCATTATGTGTGCTGAATTTTCGTTCCACTTTGGCTAACGAAAATATGATTTTACCTCAATTATCAGGTATTTCAAAACAAAACAAAAAACAAATGTTCCATATTATTTTTTGTTTGTTTCTGGGATGATTCTGCTTATTGTTCCAGTTTTTAACCATTAAACCAGAGTGTTCGACCTCGATTTTTTCCGAGTCTTGTTATTTTAAATGTACACTTCGTATCAAACTTATTGTGATTTTTTTTACAAGTTGAGTAACTACTGCCACACAATCTTTTCCCAGCCAAATTTCCACTGCCTTCTCTGACCGTTTCTTAACATTATTGAAATTCCCTGAAATCTTGATTTTCCAGATAAGATCGGACACCTTGTTCAAGGAGCTTTTATAACCGCAATAATCCATTGTAGGTATAAAGTTTTTGATAAAATAAAACCAATTTATACAAGAAATTTTATATTTCAAAAACATACAGTCCTTACAAGTAAAATATGGAAAAATATATTGAAAATCATAATTTGCATCATTAAAACTACAAAATGTCACAAACCTAGTTAACAACATAAAATTTTGTATGTAATAAAGTTATACAAACATATTTTACAATGCCAGCATATTGTAAAAGTCGACTATACCCTGTTTTTTTTTACAAATTACAATAATAAAAAAAAAACAGAACAGGTCCGACTAAAATATTTGGCAACAAAGGAGTATTATGGAGAAATAAAATTATACAGACTTGCCATCTCTTGCAAAAACTGGGATTTTACATATACTACCTACTTAAAGTAATAGTAAAATCTACAAAATATCAAAAATAAATAATACATTGTTAAAAAATGTTTTAAAGTCGAAATCCTGTTAATTTCGTGATATACAGCTGTACCTAAACATATGGAATCATAGAAGAGTAGAAATAAATGAGCTAACGATTTTATAAAAAGATTAGGTCAGGTCAGGTCATTAGTTTAACTGGGGCCACATCTTCCATTCTCCGTTGATAAATCGTCGTCAGTTGCGTCAGGGAATGATTTTGTTTTCTTTAGTTAATGAAATATCTTGCACACCTCGCAACGATGTCAGACAACGACCGTGCATCGTTTACTTCTTGGGTGAAGCCGCTGCCTTTTTTTGCCCGTTTTCGGTTTGGCTGTCTTCAGTTTCTTTGTGGTGCCAGCGTTTCCTTTGCCTTAAATGGCGACTTCGGTTTGGCTACCTCGGAAGCGTACTTCTTTCTGGCACCGGCACCGACAGGCTTCTTCGCCGTAGGGCTGGATGACGCTTTTTTGGGATTCGCTGCGATTTTCTTGGCCGCCGCCGCCGCCTTCGGTTTATCGCCGACGACGGTTCTCTTCACCTTCTTGGAGGCGGGCTTCTTGTCGCCGCAGCCCTGGACGCAGCTAGATGCCAGCCTGAAGGTTCCCTTGCGCTTCGTCTGTACCAGAGAGCCGAAGGCAACCGCCGATATTATGTATTTCCTGATGAACAACGCCAGCTTGTTGGCGTCCGAACGACGCCAGCTTATGGGCGTCCGAACGACGCCAGCTTAGGGGCGTCCACCTTTCAGTTTGCGGCTATATACTTCTTGATGGCTTGCACCGACAGAGGAAGCAAAGGTTTCGACTTGCGGTTTTTCACTTTATTTTCGTTCTTTGCTTTCGTACTTTTCGCCGGAGCTTCTGCGATGGGAGATGATTGAACGTATCTGCCATTTTCGGTTTTAGTTTGACGGGTATCACACCATTACTGGAACGCTTGCGACGTGAGTTCTTATACAAGCTGTTCGGAAATGGCGATTGCAAATATAAGGATGTGATTCTAAATAAAAAAAGATATAAAAGTTCATATTGACACGTGTCCAAAATGCTTGCAGATTAAGCTACAGGCACTTAAAGACGGCGTCGTAAAAGTAGTTTCGATTTAATTTATTAGGATCTACTTACGATAGAGGTATGCACTTCTATGTATAAAATATTGAAGGTCAGGTTTTGCAAATACCAGGATCTATAATGCAGCCAATAGCGTGAGAACAAAGGAGTCGTTAGTTATTTAGTCATACTTTTTCGTGGAGTATTTTTCGAAGTACCAGTTTGCATTGTTGAAGAATTAGAGAGCCCTGGGTGTTTGCTGATTGTGAAGTAATAAGAAATAAAGCTAGTCATTTTTTTAGAAAAGTTAGAGAGTTATGAGAACACTAGTTCGGGATGTATTGAAATAAACTAAAATCATTTTCAAAACTGATTATAAAAATAAACAAAAACAAACAAATATTGATGAAAATTTAGGGACAGCATTGTTTATTATTTTGTTATTATTTACTATTTTGTTATTGATTTGTCGGTATTTCATTAATAAAACTATTGCTGAACAGTTTCTGCTGAGCACTAAACTCGTTATATTTTTGATTTTTGGGCACTATTGTTAAGTACCTTTGTGATAAGACTGTGATACGTTTTATCTTGTAAACTTAATGGCTTGTCTGATTTACAATTGTTGTAACTAATGGACCAAATAAATATTATTATTATTATACCTATAGAAGCTTTTTTATGTAAAAATGCTTAAGAAATCACCATTAAGAAATATCGAAAATACACTCGGTGAAACAATTATGAATTCACCATAATTTTTGACATTCAACTTCTACCTACCTAAAACTTTATTTTTGTATTGTGAGTAGATCGTGACAAATTAAATATGAACCACCTTTATGCCACGGACCTCCAATGGCCTGCAACTCCCCTGGAAGTGTTTTCGGACCTATGTTAATATGAATTTTGTATATGTTTTTTTTTATGTAGAAGCTTACCTTAAAATTGATCATCATCAATTCTGGGCACTTTTAAAATACATATAACTTCTTTTTTTGAGGCTGTGTCGTCCTAAGTAATAACAATAATAAATTTTACAACACTTATTATTTAAGGATATGCTTGTAACTTTATACAAGTCGTATTAATAAAATTATTTCTCCTTAATACATATAACCCCTGTAAGAAAACCGACGTGCTACGACAACCAAAGACTGGAACAAAATTATTTAATATCTATATCTTTATTTTGAAAAAGGCAGTAAAGGATCAGTCTTTGTTTTTCATTTGAACACGTCTTTTGATAACACGAATAACGTAAAGTATATATTTCATACATTAAATTCATTTTCTACAGAAATCAATCATTTTAAAATTCTTAAAATTGTACGAAAAAAAAAGAGTGGGCGAAATAAATAAGTAATGAACTTTCTATCTAACTCGGCCTAAAAAATAATAATAGACGAAGGAATGTCTTCTGATAAAATCACATGTGCCTAATATTTTCTATAATTTTTTTATATATATAAAATTAGACTTTGTTCTCCATATATTAATTTTTAAAACATGATAAATACACAGGGTATTTGCAGAAAGGTATTGTTTAGGAAGTTTTGGCTTCTTAAAGCGATTTAGGAACTCAAAATTGTTTTTCTTATATGTTACGGTGTACTATAATTATAATACAACTAGATTTTTAAACGTAAGATTCTGATCAAGAGTCTAAAAGCATAACCAATGCTTTTCAGCAATCACCCTGTATAAGTCGTTAAGAGCATCATAATAAACACAAAAGAAATACTAATAACGATTTACAATAGCCTAAATATAGTGTAAAATGGACGAAAATAAATGCATTTCATAAAAGATGAGTAGTTTTGCATGAGATTCTGTCAAAGTTTGATTATTTTTTCAAAACGTTTATGAAAATAGAGACGTTACTATCAAAATTTGTACTGAATTGGTTTTGTTAACCTCCGGGGTGGTCTAGGTGAGTTCAGTACTGCTATCATCACAAAAAAAAAGAGAGCTACTCTTATGTCCTATTATTAAAACAACCATCCTGCAAGGCTTTCACTGCAAAATTGTACTTTTCCATCACTATTATTAACAGGGTGATCATGAATCACTTCGCAGAAAAAGAAAAAACATTCAAAAAGTTCATCAATTCGCTTATTTTGATTCGATCCGTTTCGCCAACTCGCTTATGAGCTCCCTGTATATCATAGGATCCATGTTGGTGCCCAACATAACCAAAATCCACCAATCTCCAATGTCGACTTTTCTCGTCACTGCTTTGCAAACCTCTATCGGGATAGTTCTGTTTCTGGAATGGAGTACATATGGTCTGCATTTTGGGGCAACAATAATAATGATTCTGTACAATACCAAAAATGACAACAAAGTTGCCATAACCATGAACCAGAACCAGATGAAAATGTATGTCTTCTCGTTGACGATGTTCAGTGGTAAAATGCAAAGGCTGTCATGTTTTTGAATTGTTCCGGAAGCACCATATTTGTGGAATATACATTTAGTGACTCTTGGAAAAACGTAGACCATTGGATCGATCCTGTCATCTTGATTCTTTTCGGAATACGTTAAAACTCTTAAACCATAAGATAAGAATTCGCCGTCGAAGAATTTGTTCATTAAATATAGCTGCACTAAGACGTTGATCAGACACAAGCATTCGCAGACCCAATAGCGTATCGCATACAAGTTGTGCCTCTGGAAAAAAAGAGAGAACAGTTAGTAAAAATGTTCGGAACGCAGCAAGTGGGTTATTGTAGTGAATTTTCATAAGAATAATATATCATAGTGATTTAGCCTTATATTAAAGGTTAGAAAACGTTACTTTATTTAATTAGGAACGGTAAAAAATAACGTAAAGAGGGGCAAAACTCGGGACGCAGCAAGTGCGTTATGGTAGTGAATTTTTATTTAATGCTTCAAATTTAAATAACTCAATTTTCTATAAACTTAGAGAGTTTAATTTTAATACGTAGATACCCACAACATTTCATTAAAATAACTTTGTAATTTTCGGAGAAAAAATTTTTTTCGAAAGAAAATTTAAAATTTGAATAACTCACTTAGAAAGTTGAATTTTGGTACGTGATAAGATCTCTCCTGAGGCAACATATATAGTAAATTTCGTTAAAACAGCTTTATTACTTTCTGAGAAAAAAACTTTTTTTCGAAAGAAAACTCAAACTTTTCCCGGAAAAACCCGTCCCATTTTTCTGGATAACGAACTCATCCAAGCCATTAATAAAAGAAAGGCACTTGCCAAGTTTCATCGAAATCGGTTAATTGTTTTTTGAGTTATCAGACCGATACATACATATACATATATATATATATATATATATATATATATATATATACATACATACATACATATATATATATATATATATATATATATATATATATATATATATATATATATATATATATATATATATATATATATATATATATATATATATATATAAATTGAAACTGACCCCGGATATGGGTTCTAGGGGTCCTAGTTCGCACTCATTTGAAAGAATTTTTGCAAAGTCTCACCATCGATACCTCTCTATTAGTGAATTTTTTTAAATAAAAATTCACTAAAAAAACGAGACCTGTAACATAAATATTTATACAGTAATTTGGATACAAAACTCAACAAAACAGTTGATAAACAGGAAATATACTCAACAAAAAATACACTAGAAAGCGGAACATAAAAAGTTTCTGTGTTTCATGCATTGAGGGTGATTGTATGCATGCAGCAGGGGAAGAACAACCTCCAGGACGAAGAGGGTTTCTGCCCCTTACCCCAAAACACGAGGGGTTCTCCTTCTCCTTGTCCATGCATAAAACTACCTTCAAAGCATAAAGCACAAGAAAAATTTCTTGGGAGTAACCCCCAAGAAAGTTACTGGACCTGGGGGAATATGGGTGTTGTTCGGAGCAGACAGCGTTTAAAGGAGGTATTGCTGCAAAATGTAAAAAACGCATCTTTTCAAAGTCCGACTAAATATTTTTTAGCATTTGCTGCTCAGATTTCCTCCCCGCCCAGCAACCCTATTAATTCTTGGTCCCTTAAGTTTCTTAGGGGTTGTTTGCACCATTTTTTTTGTGGCTTGTGCATTCAAGAGGGGTTATCAGCATGTTTCTGAAAAAAATCCAAACACCCTCCTTGCAGTAAACTGTAAATTTACCGAAATTACATTACACATTGTCGCCTATAATGCCCTTTTTAGGTAATATCGAATACAGCACTAAAGTAAATAAATTCAATTTCCGTTTCACTCCTTTTTGGTTTTTATATTACATATATAAGCACAAGATAAGTAAGTATAATAAAGGGCGGCCCTTAACTAACATTGGAGCTACACAAACTTAAAAGTAGAGAAGCCATTTAGATCATGTCTGTATGCACACAAAAATTAGTAAAATAAATTAGAAAATCTAATTTAAAAAAAACAACGGTTTTACGATATTATTTTAAATAAACCAATAGGCATACGTTTCGCGGCTATTTCGCAATTCGCGAGTGTATGAATTTAGGTTTTATCCAAGACTACACTGAAAGCCGGTCGACGCCGAAAGCAAGCACCTTTTAAATTAAGCTCGATAGGGTTGGACGCTAAACAAACATAGGTATGTCTAATTTTAAGTGGGACTGTACCTGTTTGAAACGTATAATATGAGATATACAGAAAGTGCTATTTACTAAATACACTAAAAAAACTAACCTGCGAAATCATCGATAAAAAAAAAAGATGGATCTAATAACTTATTTATCAGTATCGTTCTCATTTTTTGAGGAGGTTTTGATACTTGCAGGAACATTGTCGCATGCTAAAGTTTAGCGCTTTTGAAAGCCAACATGGTCCCGGTATTATAAAAGAAAGGGGCCAAGTCTGACATCTACAAAATTGTTAGTTGATTGTACAAACGTCTCCATCTATAACATTTTGTGCTAACTGGAGCTGTTGTGACAACATACTACCTGATTCCGCACCGAGATGGCGTCCCTGTCTACGTTCTGGCATGTTGCAATAATACTTCATTGTTTTTTATCGAGCATTTATTTAAATAGCATAGCAGTACAGGTGACATCATCTGTCTTTGTCCAACATTGTAGATATTGCATTACAGAATTTGAAGTGATGTCGAGGATTATTTTAATTTTAATTTCGAATAACATTATTTTTCTTTTATCAAAATACTTGAAAATTGGTACAGAACCATGTCTGTCTATGTTCTTTTAATTTTCGTTTAAATCACTTCAAGAATTTGAGAGATATTGCGTTTTAAATATTTTTTTAATTTTTTGATAAGAACAATTGGGCGTTAAGATCTGATAAACGAACTCATCCAAGCCATTAACAAAATAAGGGTAATTCCCAAATATTCTCCAAATCAGTGAAGTATTTTTTGAGTTATCGGTTGGATAGATACATACAAACATACATATACATATATATATATATATATATATATATATATATATATATATATATATATATATATATATATATATATATATATATATATATATATATATTTTAGCTGGCCATGGAAATGGGTTCCAGGGGCCATAATCCGCGCTCATTTGAAGAAATTTTCCGAAAGTCTCACCATCGACACCTCTCTATTAGTGAATTTTTTTAATGAATATTCACTAAAAATTGATATATCTTATTTTGTTTTTATGATTTAATAAACAAATTCAAAAATTGGTCAAACCAAGTGAGATTAAAGTTTGACAATTGTTTGACTATTTTAGAATTAATTAGAGGATCAAGGATCGTTCACACTCGAATGTTCATCGGACGCCGTCAGTCTTGTATACTCTTGCAGAAAAAAATTCGCTAGTGAGAAGGCAACTTTTGCATTTGAGAACAGAATGTTCAATTGAGCGAACTAGAACCCACATTTGGAGTTAGTTTTAATTTTTATATGTAACACACCTATCTGAAAAAATAATGTGCCTATTTTGATGAATTCTGGTAAGTAGGTAAGTAGCTTCTTTTTGTAATAAATCCAGTTTTTCTGAGAAAATTATTGTATCTCTGAAAACAACAAAGCTATAGCAACGAAATTTGGTACACAGGTTTATATTATAATAAAAGTATACTGTGTAACATCAGGCTTTGAACGAAACTAGCCACATATCTTCATTTTCTTAAGAGCGCGAACGAGTTCGTAAATCAGCTATAACGGACATTTTTCCACCCAAAAATATGCAAAAATATTTTTAATACGTTATATTTTTGGCGAGTTTTTCGTAAAACAAAAAATTCACTAATCTATCTGTGTTGTATATGTATATATATGCGTGCGTGTGTGTGTGTACCGATCTCAAAAAATAATGACCCAAATTTAATGAAATTTGTGATGAACCTTCCTTTTGTGGTGGCTCGGATAAGTTTTTCAGGGAAAATTTCGGGATTTCTTTCGAAAAATTGTATATCTCCGAAAATAACATAGCGATGACAACCAAATTTTGCGTATACGTGTCTACTATCAAACTTACATTTAACCTACAGGTTCAAATTCAGATCTCTACGTTTAAAGAAAAAAAAGTTATAGGCATTTAAAGAAAAATAATTTGGGTGCCACTGGTGATTAGACGAAAGCACAAGAACAAAATATTTTGTGTAATTAACAAAACCAATTGAATATTACATACAACGGTTCAGTTTTCTTGACGGAAGAAGGTCAAGGAGTAGCAGAAATATTATTTTGAAAATTTTATAGTTTTTCTTCTTAAAACGTGAAAGTCGCGATTTGAAACGTCAAAATTTACAATTTTCAGACAACAAATCTAAAACAAATACTGATTACGTAGAAAAAAATGTCGTAATTAGTGTGTTTTACAACGCATTAAGTTTCAGCTTCAACTATCATTAACCTTCATTTTACTAATTTTCGGAAAATTCATTTCAAATAGACCCTCTTTCTGATGCTTTGATAGTAGTTTCAGCTATAGAGTTTATGGTTTAATAGTCCACATTTTAGCAAATCTTCGTAGAAAAAATTCGCTCATGAGAAGACCGTGACTTGAGAATTTAAAAAAAAACTTCTTCAAATGAGCGCGAACTAGAACCCCTAAAACCTATACGAAGGGTGGGTTGCAAACTTTGTCTGTTTACACACATACAGGGTGACGCATTTCGTCTGCAAAGCTCGATATATCCGTTATTATACAAGATATGAGAAAAAAATATATACGTTAAATATAGGGTGCTGCATTTTATAAACCTATTTTGACAATCACAGGCTGGCCCATAAGTCGTTGGTGATACACGCTTTCTGTTTTTAATAGAACCCCCCTTACATTATTGCATTTTTTGGATTTTCCGTCGAATTATAGTGCATGTTTGTGAGGAAAAAAATTTATATCATTTTTGAGTTATTTCAATTGTTTTGCAACTTTTCACGTTTTTGGTACATATAACAAACACATATCACAAATTCAATGCGGCGTTTTTATCAATAGATAGCGGAGCCCCATAGAAATGACGCGTTCGGAGAGATTTTTTGTTTGTATTACGAGCTGCCGTATACAGGCACTCTCAATTAGTTGCTGAAGTTGAAAAGTCTTCGCAGAAATGTTTTTAGTGTTTCCGTACAAATAATTTTTTTAAAGATTTTTGTGATATGTAGGTAATTAATAATAAATGTTTAGTAAATTATTGTATGTTTTTTGTATACAATATAACTTAGTGTAACATTACTGAAGGTAATTTCTGTAAAAAAGGTTGTGGATTTTTGTAAAAAAAATTGCAAATTTTCATATTTTTTCAAATTTTGGTCCTAAAGTTGTTTGTGAATAATTGTATCTTGGCAGGTGTGCAAATACCTTGAAGAGGTTCGTTGTCAGGAAAATCGGACCAGTTTTTAATGTGACTTTTTAAGTTTATTTTCGGAATATGTACTTTTTGAATCAACAAAACTATTTTAATGAAATATTGTACATACTATATATTTATATATATATATATATATATATATATATATATATATATATATATATATATATATATATATATATATATATATATATATATATATAGGTTATACTGCCAACCAAGCGTCCTTCTTTTAAGAACAAGACATATTTGCATTAAAAATATTTCTACAAAAATTTTTAATGCAAATAGCGGCATCCAGACGTTTTAAAGTATTAGAATATGTAATCCTCATACTTGTTCCAAATAACCTACGCTTATAAGTACACTTGGAGAACCCAAATCACCACAACACATTTTAAAAGACCTGACGATCGTTTCACTAACCAAGTTAGCGTCATCAGAGGATGAAATATTCTTTATACGCTTACTCAATAGTTATGACTCACCTTATATATACAAGGTGAATCACCACACGCACCAGTCGTTCATAAGCCTACTGGATGCTCTAAGAGAAAAATAAGATATGTTTGTACACCAAAATCGGGTAGTTGGGTGGTTGGTGATAAGAGTCAACTTCCGGAGCAAACCGGAAATGGGTCGATCTGGCCTAAATTTTGGATTTTTAAATGGAACATGGTATTTTTTATTTTAACAGATTTAGTTTACGATTTTTGCCAATGGCTATTAACCAAAGATCTTGAGTTCCATCGATCGATTCTCTGGACCAATGAGGCTACATTCAAAAGCAACGGGGATGCCAACAATGCCCATTAGTGGTCTCTAGAAAATCCTCATTGGCTGCGAGAAGTGGACAACCAGCATTTGTGGAGCCTCCACACATGGTGTGGGCTCATCGGGTGCCAGACCATCGGGCCCTACTTTTTTTTATGGCATCCTAACTGGCCGTGTGTTCGCTCACTTCCTCGACAACATCTTTTATCAACTTCTGGAAGACGTCTCGCTAAATAGAGTCGATGCGGATGCAGTAGGGTGGTTGTCTAAGTCATTTTTCGCTGGAAGCACGCAATGTCATTGATAACCTGTCCACTGGACGGTGGATCGGAAGGGAAGGCCTGTAGCGTGGCCGCATCAACCAGACTTGACACCCCTGTATTTTTTCCTTTGGGGCCGAGTCAAAAATATTGTTTACGGACATCAACCCACAACAAAAGATGATATGAAGGTGCGAATCCGGGAAGCATGCCAGTCGTTGAGCGGCGTAGAAATCGTGCGAGCTACCGACAGCGTTCGAACACGGATCCAGAAAGATGTGAATCAAGGTGGCACACACTTTGAACACTTATGAACGCTTCCATTTTCTGCCATCCTGCTCCCCACACACAACAGCCACGTTACTGTCGTTGGGTCTGGTTTCTGTTAAGAGCAGTTAAAATTTATTATCAAGGTTAATGGTGACATCTATCAGGAAAGTGGTTGGGATAAAAGTTTCTTATTTTTTTTACATGTAACCTAAATCTGTAATAAAAAATGCCATGTTCCATTTAAAAATCCAAAATTTAGGTCAGAATGACCAATTTCCGGTTTGTTCCGGATGTTGACTCCATCACCAATCGATAGAGCGTACCCGATTTGGGTATACAAACAGATCTTATTTTTTCCTTAGAGCATTCAGTAGGCTTATAAACGACTGGTGCGGGTGGTCTGATTCACCCTATATATATATATATATATATATATATATATATATATATATATATATATATATATATATATATATATATATATATATATATATATATATATATATATATATATATATATATATATATATATATATATATATATATATATATATATATATATATATATATATATATATATATATTTACTATCCTCGCGCGCGTGTGTGTGTGTGGGGTTGGGGTATATTTAAAAAATTTATTCCGAACTATGCGTTGACATGTAGACGTTACATTTGACACACATTTTTAATGAGTTGTTGTTCGTGGATACGGTATCACAATACTTTGTCTGTTCATAGAAACAATCAAGGCTAACAAGATACCAACACACACTCGTATTATTTCTGATAACCAGTAACGAAAATTAAAAACAAATGTTCTTCTTGTTTGCCTAAATATAGTAGTAACTTCTCTAAATGCATTGTTTATTGTTCAAGGTAAAAATATGTCATATGAGGTTAAATTTAGATTTGGTTTGCAAATAAGTGACGCATATGTCACTTTTGTTAAACATGATGAATTAAAATTTCCCTTTTTAAATAAACGACTCCTAATATCCTAAATGCCATAATAATGATTATTATTTTGGGTGGTGCATACAACAATTTCGAGGAAGCTGACAATAAATGAATAGAGTATAGATAATGAATGAATGTCCCAAACAGTGTGGAATTATTTGTATTATAAAAAGTGAACCATGTACCAAAATTTAGGTCTCTAAGTTTAAGGACAAAAAGTTACGGACAGCTGAAGAAACAAATTTTGGCATTTTCCTCAAAACGTCAAACTCGCAATTTAAAACGTCAAACTCGCAATTTAAAACGTCAAAATTAGCAATTTTTAGGCAAAGAACGTGAAACAAATACG
The DNA here is from genome assembly GCA_964006375.1 of Tillus elongatus. Classification (NCBI taxonomy): domain Eukaryota; kingdom Metazoa; phylum Arthropoda; class Insecta; order Coleoptera; family Cleridae; genus Tillus; species Tillus elongatus. The sequence goes on from OZ023262.1 coordinate 278,323,228, forward strand.
GATTGTGAAAAGAAAATGTTGCAAGAAGAGTGTTCTGCGAATCCTTAAGTTTCAGATTCAACCGTCATTGACCTTCATTTTACTAAAATATTTACAGAACATTCATTTCAAATAGACCCTTTCTCCGATGCTTTGGCTGTCGGTTTAGTTAAGTTGATGCTTTCGCTGTAGGTTTAGTGAAGTTTATGGTTTAACGGTCTATAATTTTTAGTTAATTTTTGTAGAACAAATTCGTTACTGCATTTTAGCCTTTTTTATCGAAATATGATGCATGTTTGAAAGAAATAAATCTGGACGCAGTAAGTGCGTTTTGGTAGCGAATTTTCATTAAATCTTTCAAATTTCAATAACTCAATTTGCTATTAACGAACGTTTTGTTGGTTAGGAAACCAACATTTAACTTTATTTTCGGAAAATTTTTGTAAAAACGCGGCAAGGGCGTTTTGGTAGCGAATTTTAATTAAATATTTCAAATTTCAATAACTCAATTTGCTATTAACCTAAGGTTCCTTCATTGTCTAGGAGACCAGTTTTCTCAGAAACATTTAAAGTTTATTTTCGGAACATTTTTGTACATTTTCAAATAATTATTTTGATAAAATATGGTACATTGTTCCTACTATATAGGTTATACCGGTAACCAAATTGGTTTTTATCAAAATTCACTTCCATAACGCACTTGCTGCGTCTAGAGTTTTTATAATTTTTTAAATGGCAGTGGAACCTTGACACATATCAAGTAGATAGATCACCGACTTCGCATGCACCGTCATGTTCTAGAGTGCATGTTACTGCTAGTGCACCCAAACCTATTTGAGCACATGTAGGGATATGCTTACATATACCTATACAACTTTATTAGACTGCCAGTACAGGAGCATTTGAAAAAATGAATACAAATTTTGCAAATTTTACACTCAACATGTCTGCATGCACTTTGGATAAAACAAATATGGTATTTTTTCTAAATATCAGAACACAAAGAGGCAAGCCATACTCAGTTCAAATAATATACATTTTCAATAACTTACCGTTCACAGAATTAACCTAATTCTTTTCAGTTTTAACATCTATTGAATGGTTTTCATTGCGGTGAACTTGTAAGTCTCTATAGTTGAGTAGTGTTTCCATGCAATTATCTTGAGGGCATGGTAACCTAACGTATTACCAGAAGTCTTCGAATAATTATGATGATTTTTGCTTTTATATGAGTTGATAATGTGCCTGTTTAGTGCATATTTGCTAGAGAATAACTTGGAGCATATGGTGAATTTAGTTTTTGCTTTCTCATCATTCTTTGCGAAGTCAGGTTCAGCGTCGTGAAATTTTCGCAGATGAGCATACACATTTTTCTTCTCGGTACATACTCATGCACTCACCACATTTTATGATGGAACTCATTTTAAAGAGAAACCGAACGATTAATAATAAATATATTCGCTAACGAGGAGACCTTGTGTTATATATATATATATATATATATATATATATATATATATATATATATATATATATATATATATATAAACAAGATCTCCTCATTAGCGAAGTTATTCGCACATAAAGAAAAAAATGGAGTTTTCCTCAAAACGTCAAAATCGCGATTTGAAACGTCAAAATTGGCAATGTTTAGGCAAAGAACGTGAAACAAATAGAGATTGTGAAAAGAAAAGAAAATGTTGCAAGAAAAGTGTTCTACAAAACCTTATGTTTCAGCTTCAAACGTCATTGTCATTCATTTTACTAAAATATTTACAGAAAATTTATTTCAAATAGACCCTTTCTCTGATCCTTTGGCTGTCGGTTTAGTTAAGTTGATGCTTTCGCTGTAGGTTTAGTTAAGTTTATGGTTTAACGATCTATAATCGTTAATGCATTTTTGGATTTTTTATCGAAATATTATGTATGTTTGTAAGAAACAAATCGGGACGCAGTAAGTGCGTTTTAGTAGCGAATTTTCATTAAATCCTTCACATTTCAATAACTTAGTTTGCTATTACCGTAAGGTTTGTTGGCTAGGAAACCAACATTTAAGTTTATTTTCGGAAAATTTTTGTACATTTTCAAACAAAAAGTAATTTTGATTATATAGTACATTGTTTGTACTACATAGGCTATACCGGTAATTTGTTTGCATTTGCTATTAAAAACATTTTTATGAAAATTCGCTACCATAACGCACTTGCTGCGTCCCGAACTTTTAGCGATTTTTTTTAATTCGCTAATGAGGAGATGTTTATTTATATATATATATATATATATATATATATATATATATATATATATATATATATATATATATATATATATATATATATATATATATATATATATATATATATATATATATGTACATATATACATATATCTCCGACCGATAACTCAAAAAATAATAAACCGATCTTGATCAAATTTGGTGAGTACCTTCCTTTTGCAAGTGGCTTGGGTAAGTTCGTTAGCCAGGAAAATCGGACCAGGGTTTCCCGGAAAATTTCGTGTTTTCTTTCTAAAAAAAAATGCATACCTTCGTAAATAACAAAGTAAGGGCAACCAATTTGGTACTCCTGTTTGTATTAAAAAGAGTGAACTCTGTACCAAAATTTAGGGCTCTAGCTATGAAGACAAAGAAATTATGGGCAGTTTAACAAACAAATTTTGGAGTTTTCCTCAAAACGTCAAACTCGCAATTTTAAACGTCAAAATTGGCAATGTTTTGGCAAAGAACGTGAAACAAATACGGATTGTGAAAAGAAAATGTTGCAAGAAGAGTGTTCTGCAAACCCGTAAGTTTCAGATTCAACCGTCATTGCCCTTTATTTTACTAAAATGTTTACAGAATATTTATTTCAAATAGACCCTTTATCTGATGCTTTGGCTGTTGGTTTAGTTAAGTTTATGGTTTAACGGTCTATAATTTTTTTTAGCTAATTTTGGTAGAACAAATTCATTAATGCATTTTTGCATTTTTTATCGAAATATTTGGGCATTAAATGGTTCATCATGCCTTATAAAATAAAAAAAAGCCTGGACGCAGCAAGTGCGTTTTGATAGCGAATTTTCGGTAAATTTGCAGTTGAGGTCCCAAACGCCTTTACAAAAACTGTTTTCAGAAACCTGCCTAGGACCCTCGCTGGATCCACAAACCCCAAGAAAGATTTCTTGTTCACACCTTATGCTGTGCTGGGCGGGGTAGGTAGTAAAAAGGAAATATGCGCAGGAAATGCGAATAAAACGGGCTTGAAAGCTGTCTTTTTCAAATCTTGAAGCCATATCCCATTTAAACCCTGCTTACCCCGCACAGCACCTCTATCCCACCAGGTACCGTAACTTCCTTGGAGGGTAGGAACAAGACATTTTTCTTGTGGTTTATGCAGCGAGGGTGGTTGTATGCACGCGAGGGGGAAGGAAAATCCCCACGACGAAGCAGCCACCCCCCAACCCCCCGCCCCTGCCACAAGTCTAACGGGGGGGGGGATCCTTCGTCGTAGGCATTTTCCTTCCCCCCTCGTGTGCATACAACCACTCTCGTTGCATAAACCACAAGAAAAACTTCTTGTTCATACCCTCCAAGGAAGTTACGTGACCTGGGGCAAATAGGGGTGCTGTGCGCGGTAGGCAGGATTTAATGGGGATATGGCTACAAATAGACAGCTTTCGAGCAGTTTTCTTCGCATTTTCTGCTCATATTACCTTTTTTACTATCTACCCCGCCCAGCACCCCTATTCACTCCCAGTCCCGAACTTCCTTGGGGGGTGTGAACACGACATTTTTCTTGTGGTTTGTGCATCCAGGTGGGGTCCTAGTAATGTTTCTAAAAACATTTTTTTTAAAGCGCTAATCTGCAACGTTACCTAATTTCCATTAAATCCTTCAAATTTCAATAACTTAATTTGCTATTAGCGTAAGCTTTGTTGGTTAGGAAGCCAACATTTATGTTTATTTTCGGAAAATTGTGTATATTTTCAAACCATAAGTAATTTTGATAAAATATAGTACATTGTTTCTACTACTTAAGCTATACAGCTAATCAGATTGATGCCTGCTCGCATTTGCTATTAAAAACATTTTTATGGAAAGTCACTTCCATAACACACTTGCTGCATCCAGACTTTTGCAAAATGTTTATATATTTACAAACAATAAATTTATTTCGATAAAATATGGTACATTGTTTCTACTATATAGGCAACCAAGTTTGATGCCTGCTTTCATCAAAAAAAGACATTTGCTATAAAAAATATTTTAAAGAAAATTCACTACCATAACGCACTTGCTGCGTCTCGAACTTTCTTTATTTTATAAGGCATGATGGACCATTTAATGCCCAAATGCGCATGCTCGGTACAGCCAAGTTTTTTACTGTCGCGAAACGCTCGTGAAATTTTTACACGGCAGTTGTACTGGATAAGAATACCTATGTTCTGTGGTGACACATTATAAATCATAAAACAATTTAATAATTTTTTTCGACAAAAAGTCAGGCACTTAAAAGTCAAACTGTAATATGGAGTAAGTTTTCTTTTAATGCTTAAAACGTAACGTCAAACAAAAACATGAAGAAATTATCATGCATTATGTAAGATAAACGGTAATAGACGTATTATTATATAGGTACGTCGTATGAAAAATAACCGACTGCTAAGGAATTTTATGATATAAATGAATAAACTTTCTATTATTCAAGGTCAATTTAATTCGGATGTGATACATTTTCCTTAGCCAACTAACGGACACAGTTCCAAGTGATAAATCACTGTTACTATATCAGCCTTCCAGACAACATTCGTATTATTCAGAAACATATTCTAGAAATTTTGATAAAGAATAAAATGAATCATCTCTTCCACTTTCCGTTTAATATTAAGTAGTTATCATGAATAATGATATTGTAGGATGACTGGCAAAAACAATTAAAGAATTTCAATGATGTTATTGCGATAATGATTCAAGGAAACAAATCACATTTCTAATAAAATATTATTGTACAGTTTATAAATAGATTTTGTTTAAGATGCGCAATTCTCCCTATGGGTATACATAAAATAAAGAAAGTCTTAGCGGAATATACGACTTTGAGAAAAGTGAAACCAGGCAAAACCGTTGTCTGTTGACCATTTGAATCGCGAATTACGAGAGGATTTAAGAGCATTGTTAAGAAACCCAATTTGCAGCTAATATTTTCTACAAAAAATACATTGAAAAATTTGCTAGGTAACCCAAAGGATAAAGATAAAACCACAGAAGTGTCAGGAATCTATGAAATATGTTGTAAGGATTGTGAACTTAAATATGTTGGGCAAACTAAAAGAACTATTGAAACTAGATTTAAAGAACATTTAGCGCAACTGAGATATGGCACTATTGACAAATCATGTATTGCTCAGTATATTTGGGATAATAAGCATCATGTAGGTAAAGAAAATATCAAGTTAAAATAAATAAAATAAATAAATAAATAAAAAATGTCAGGCGATCGCGTCAGCTAAATGATTTCGAAAGGATATATATATATATATATATATATATATATATATATATATATATATATATATATATATATATATATATATATAATGTAAGGAATGTATTTGCTAGCCCTAGATATAGCGCTATTTTATTATGAAAATTCTCTGTATGTATTTAACAGACACGTTCTTGGGTGAATACGTTTCACTAGTTAAAGTATTCCCATTAGATACAAAGTGTCAAATAGTTTGCTTAAAGATAGACGTGCGGAGGTGTGTGGTTATAATGTATCCCTTTTAGATTCAAGGGCCTCACACTATTCACACCGTCTTTATCTATAAACTTGAGAACTAGTTTGAAGTAAAGCATACCTCCACATTTGTGCGTAAACCATGACCTGAGCTGCATTAAAATATGCTCGATATTAGTGAAATTTACAGTGCACGTTATATATAAATTTATTCAGGTGAGTGAATTCTCATTGAACATGCCTTGTTTGTTTATTTTACATGTCCTTATTTGTTTAAGTTATACATTGAAGAGTAATTTCAGTAAGTATATGATTAAGGGTAGTTTTAGGAAATCATTTAATAACTAGTTTATATAAAAATAAATTGTAGCTAAAGTTCAAAGTCAGTTTATTATTTATACGAGGCTAAGTTAAATGAGGTTGTTTACTTATACGAGGTTAAGTCAAAATTCATAAATTAAGTAAGAGTTAAATTATGTCAGTTTGTTTAGAGTAAATAAAGTAGAGTCTGTTTGAAAGTAAATTGATGATAGTTTGGAAGGTGTGAGGGACACCTTCGCTGTTTGCTCACCCAGTAGGGCGTCATACTGGTAGAGGCGTTGGGTTTAGGCCCAGGTTACGTAACCACAACACGGTGGATTTTTGGCATCGTCACATTATGGTGGGGGTACAGCAGTATCCATTGCACCCGCCCGTGGCGATGCGGTGGATATTGGAGAAGGGCACATTGCTGTGTCCGCCCTTTGTGTCCATTGCACTTTCTCAGTATTCATGTGTGTGAACCGTTGTTGTATTTGTCGATCTGGTAACTTGTCCGAGACACTGTGGCCAGTTCACCCGTTGGTCTCATTGCACGGTCAGTCCCAGTGGGGGAGTTGGGGTACTTGGAGAAGGGCACAGTGTTGAGCTAGTCCATTGTGTCCATTGCACTTCCCGGTAGTCAACTCTGTCAGTACGAGCACTCTAGGTGAGGTATTGAACTGTGTCCCATTGCACACCTGGAAGCCGGCACGGACCTAGTGATCGGGTACAGCGCCCAACAAAATACACAGGCTAAACTATTGTTTTAGAAACTATTATTTGAGTAACTAATGTTTGAATAATTATTGTTTGAGTAATTATTATTCGAGTAACTATCGTGTGAGTAACTACTTGAGTAATTATTGTCTGAGTAATTATTGTCTGAGTAATTGTTGTTTGAGAACCTAATGGTTGAGCATTTAGAGACATTGTTGAGAAACAATTCTGAGGCACTGATGTGCGCTGTTGAGATTATAATGTGGCTCAGTGGAGCCTTGAGTAGGAACTGCTATTAATCTTGGAGTTGCTCAGTGAAGCGTTATGTCGAAACTGCTCTTAATGTTAGGTTGCTCAGTGGGGCTTTGAGTATAAATAGTTATTAATGTCGAGTCGCTCAGTGGAGCGTGTAATTGGGAAATGATTGATAAACTAATAATTGAATGCCCCTTGTATATATGTTAGGTTGTGCTTTAGATGAGCAATGGTGTGTTCAGGTATATTTTTAATTACAGGTTAGTGATGTTGTTACTGGACACATTTGGCACCCGCTCGTCCGACTCATTACGCCCGTACATTAAGGCTTCGCCATCATTCTGACAAGTAATAAACCTTTTGCATGATTACTCTTAAGTAGATAACACAACTGCTAAGTAATATTTCGACTGATGATTGATTGTTGAGCTATGTAATTATATTATGTGACTGTTAGTCGATTGTTATTATTATAATAGGTTACTTCTATTGTTTACTAAGAGGGTTGTAACCTTGTGTCATAGAAGGGTTGCGTTCACTATTATTCAATATATATCTTTTTAAGAAAAAAAACGTACCCCTTACAATATATATATATATATATATATATATATATATATATATATATATATATATATATATATATATATATATATATATATATATATACATTGTTATAAAAATTTGATCAAAAATGTTTCGATGAATATGGTAGGTCCGGTTTTATGTAGTCCATTGTTCGAACTGTTATCTTAATAACCAGCGAGTCCTTCTTAGAAGGAATACTTGATAACGACACACAGTATTACAAAGGCAGGTATGCAGTTTTCATTACAGGGATGCAAGACTCAACAGTGGGGGTCTGTCTGTATACCTTCCTAGAGGACGCTGTTCGCAACTGCTAGGCAACTAACATATAAATAGTACAGCTAGCCTGTATTCACTTAGTTTATTTATTAATCTGATGACGCTAAGTTTGTTAGCGAAACGTTCGTCAGGTCAAAAACAGTATTGTGATGAATTGGGTCCCCCAAATTGTACTTATGACAGATAATTAATTTCACACACTCAATTAGTTGCTATTTTTTATAACATAAATCATCAAAGGCGATGTTTATTTTTATTTTAGTACCTCAATTATTGTGCAGGTTTGTAAAAAAGTCTGGACGCAGCAAGTGCGTTATTGTAGTGAATTTTCATTAAATGATGTTTTTAATAGCAAATCTGTTTTTTTTTTCTTTATAAAAAGAGCCATCAAATTTTGTTACCAGTATAACCTATACCTATAGTAGAAACAATGTACCATATTTTATCAAAATAACTTTATTGTTTGAAAAAGTACAAACATTTTCGAAAATAAATTTAAAATGTTCCAGAAAAAACTTAACCGACTTTCCTGACCAACGATCGTCTTCAAGCTATTTACCCACCTGTCAAGATATAATTATTTACAAAAAGCTTCTCGAAGAACCTTTAAAAACAAAAATTGCATGGAAATTTGCAAACTTTTTTTTTCACGAAGATCCGGAAACATGTTTTTCCAATAACTTATTAAACAATTATTATTGATTACAAAAATCTTATAAACAATAATGATTTCTACGGAACCACATAAAACTTTCTACGAAAAAATATATATAAATAAAAGTTCTACGTAAAAAATTGCTTGTAACTATTTTTTACAGAAAAATTTGCGAAAATAATACATAAAATTCAAATTATATACCTATCTGTAATTAAGATTGAAAAAAAGATAATGTATTTTTTAGCTTTTCACGGAAATTTGGCCCAGTGAAAGTAAAGAAAAAAATTTGTGGAAAAACTCATATTTTTATGCCACAAGCTGTCAGAAATAAGAGCATCACTTGAATCTGCCACAAAAAAATTTCATTTGACATTTGTGAAAATAATTATTTATCAACGACATATATTATGAAAATGCAATAAACGTAGATTAATCCCACCGAATTAATTATTTCTATACATAATTACCTTTTTGTATCAGTTATTTAAATATTTTAGTATTTTTCTTCGAAAATTCGGCAAATAATCACATAATCTGAACGGTTATTAGAATTGTATGCGATTATAAATGTAAATATAGGGAGTGTTATACAAAACTTGAAGCAGAGGGCATGCCGTTCACTTCTAAAATACAAAATACAGGCTGTAACTTTCGAAAAACTTGTGTTTCGGCAATTCGAACTTTTCCAAATTCAGTAACTATTTAAGGGTGGCATTTAGCTATCACTTTAGTATAGGAAAACAAGGCCTCCTTAAATTGTAATTATCTCAAGAAATAGTAGGTGTACGGGAACAATTTAAAAAGCTTCATAATCTAGACAAACCACAAGTGGTGATGAATGTTCGCAAATTTCAAAAACTGTTTTGTGTTATTAGTTATAATTAATTGAAATTCACCTAAATATTCCAATGATTTAGATAAGATTATATATACGAAGATGTTCCAAAAGAGATGACTTTGACTATTCATTACCTGCAGGAACATGTAAAGATTCGATTGCAATAAAATATAAGTATGTAGCCCTTCTAGTTTTTTTAAATTATGTTTTTATTAAACGTCCACACAAAACGATTTGTCCGGCTGCCCGAGGCAAATTCTGTACAAGTGCAACTGTATTGTCACTGAGTTCTTCAACCGCCCGCGCCATAAGCTTGGTATGTAAACAAAAGAGTAGACCGACAACGTCGCTTTTCTAGTTATTACAAGATCTCTGCAAAACTAAAGCCGATTGTGATGCCACCTGCTGAAAAGTAGTTCAATTTAATAAAACGTTCGATAGAATAAAACAGTTTTCAAGGAAATCGCTAGTTCAAGACCTTCACTAATCTTCAGCAGCACCTCTCAGAATAATATATTCTATCTCTGTTGGAGATACTTCTTCGTCTAGAATATCGCAGCCTTAAGAGCACCTTGTAAACGGCACCTCAGTTTTTTAGGAGGGTAATACAAACGAAAACTTCTCTGAATACGTCATTGTCATGGGACTCTGCTATGCTATATATTGGTGAAAACGCCGTATCATAATTTTTGATATTTGCCAAAAATGTGAAACAATTGAAATAGGTTGAAAACCATGACTGCTATCAATTTTTTTTTCTTACAATAATGCATTATAATTTGATGGAAAATTCAAAAATGCAATAATATAAAAGGTGTTCGATTTAAAGAAAGAAACTTTGTATCACGAACGACTTATGGACCAGCCTGTGATTGTCGAAATAATTTTATTGGATGGAGCTTAAGACACGCTATAATTAACGTATCCAATTTTTTCTAGTATCCTGTATAATAACGGCAATATTGAGTTTCACCGTAGAAATGCGTCACCCTGTATATATGTAAACAGATAAAAACTAAAACTAACACCGAAAATGGGTTTTAGGGGGCCTAGTTCGCGTTCATTTAAAGAAATCTTTTCCAAATCCAAGGTCGCGGTCTACTCAATAGCCAATTTTTTCTACGAAAATTCGCTAAAAATTATTATAAATATTAAGCTATAAACTCTATAACTAAAACTACTGCCAAAGCAACAGATGAAGGGTCTATTTGATATGTTTTTTCTGGAAATATTTTAGTATAATGAAAGAGAATGACGGTTGAAGCTCAAACTTTAGGGTTTGTTAATCACCCTTCTTGCGACATTTTAACTACATAACCCGTAACTGCTTTAGGTTCTTTACCTAAAAGTTGCCGATTTTGACGTTTCATCGCGACTTTGACGTCTTAAGAGAAAAACTATAAAACATACAGACTTGTAGACTATTTCTGTGGCTTCACTCTTGGTTTTCGTTTCTATACGCGAAGGACGTAGCCAGCGGGTAAGATAACTGGAGTGAGTAGCCCTTCTGAATTCTAAATATTCTAGGATGTTCTTCAACGTTTCTGTAATCGGTTTCGCTGCTTTACAGCATCCCCAGACAGATAAAAATTGAATCAATGCTAAATAGTGATAACTACAAATAAAGATATTTTGCTATGCTATGATGTTTTGATCAGAAAATTATTTAAAATTGAAAATAAAATGAAACAGAAATGACGGAAGAGGCCGTGAAATGTCAACGTAATGTTGGTCATTATTTAACATAAAGATATAACTAATCTATAACAGCTATGAGGCTGACTACCTTAAGCCGTATTACTTTATAGGTGTGCCCTTGCTGTACTTAGTATAATGAACCGACGAGCTCTAATTAGAGCGAAGCCGTTTCTAATTATGGTGAGAATACATCTAGCCTTACATACATTGTCCCGGTATTAGGGAAGAAAATGGTCCAAGGCTGACAATTTTCAAAATTGTTGGTTGATGGTCCACATTCTGTATTTATAACATTTTATGTTAACTGAAGCTGTCCTGACAACATACTACCTGGTTCTGCATCGAGATGGCGACTCTGTGCTACATCTCACAATGTTCCAGGAGGCTGACTAACATAGCCGTATTACTTTATAGGTGTGTTCTCGTTGTGATTAGTATAGCGCACTGACGTGCTCTAATTAGAGGGAAACCGGTCTGCGTTTCTAGTTACGGTGAGCATACATCTAGCCTTACATCTACTTAGTTATTTAGCTATTTATTTGCTTATACAGTATGTTTAATTTTAAATGAACCCAAACTAAAAGTTGACCCTAAGATTTGGACGCAAAAATGATATTTCCAAATCCAACTTTCCATAAATGTACCCCACCCCAGACATAATGAACGTCATATGCCGTAGTCTAGAAGAATTAATTATATTAATTAATGCCCCGAGGAGGCATTACAAAGTTTAGTTTCTCTAGGAAACGACGAGGATTCGTTTAGCAAGTGGTTAATTCGATACTAAAAGCTTTTTGATTAAAACGGGTTTCTCAATTAAAGGTCGCACACGGATGTACCTGCAAAACCATCTTTAAGGAGCAGGGGCGATTGTAGTATCAGTATAGGGGGTAGAGGTCTCCAACCTTTTTTCCTGTGATCTAGTGAAGTAAGGTTGAATGTCATAGATGAAACTTCTAAAGACGAGCAGCTCGGTCCTAATTGGGTTTAGAAGGAACAACTCGGCCTTTGGGGCAGCATCCCAGACATGAAAACAGTATTCCAATTGTGGACGTATATGTGCTTTATATAGGATCGGCTGTGATGAAGACAAACTTTTAACCCGAAAAGAAACCCAAGCATAATTGTTATCGCTTTTGCAACAATTGAAACATGTCATCTTCAAAAGTTCTACCTAATGCAGAGGTAAAGATTTATGGACCTGGCTACTTCGACTCTCATTGCTAAGGAGCTAGAAGCAGATAAGAGCGCAGCCGTGGATCGGATTGTTGGTTGTTGTTATGTTACATTATTTTCGAATACTCACGTCTAACATGCCTAAGTCAAACCCTGTCCATCGTTACCTTGTAAAGTTTCTTAATGCCTACAACAACCGCCAGGAAGCCCAGGTAACAGACAGTGGCTCCATAGGACAAGTAAATTCAGCCGTCAACAGCAGGTAAGCAGCTAGATTAAATCAGACTCTTCCACTCCCTTGTAATCAGCGGCCAGTAAACACCACAGCAATAAAAAAATTGTGCAAAATATTTTATATTTTAGCGCATTTTTGTGGACTTTTCCCAAGTTTTCGTGGATATTACTTCTTAGCGAATTTACTTGAGAAATTCGTGTATGATCAGATCACAACTTTGATACCCTCGAAAAATGTCTTCAGATGAATGCGAACTAAGACCGCTGGAACCCATATGCGCAGCCAGTTTCAATTTTTATGTGTTTGCATATACACTGTGTTTATAAAGTAACGTATAATTTGAATAAAATTGAAAGTTACCATTATTAAGGAAAATAAAAAAACTGGTTGATTTTCATTTTCAAAAACTAAGTTTTTGATATAAGTATCTCACCCCTATCGTTGTACCTTCTCAAGGGGTAGCTGCCTTTTCGAAATTTGGGAATTGGATGGTGGGTAGTGTGCCATATATTTTTAAAGCTATTCCAATTCTCTATTCAACAACACCAGTTTTTTTGTTGTATGAATAAAATAAAGTGCGTAATAATATTTATATTATTAGTATCACCTAACGCAAATGAAGCCTATAATTACATAGTTCAGTCTTATCTAATCAGATCTTCGAAATTCCCGCCTTCTTGTGCCTGAAAATATCCCAAGCGGTCAACAAATTCTTGTTGGACTCTATTTATAATCTTTGGAGAAATGTTGGTACATTTAGTTCTAATTATTGTTTTTAATTCGTCGATAGTATCTGCTTTACTTTTAAATACAACATTATTTAAATGACCCTACAGAAAATCTAAGGGAGTTAGTTCAGGTGATCTTGCTGGCTACTCGATTGTACCACGCCTACCAATCACCTCTTGGAAATTGTTGATCCAGATACTGTCGAACTTTAACGTCATAATGCGCGGGGACACCATCTTGTTAATACCACATGTTGCGTGGCGACCAATAATCTTACTCTTAAAAATTCCCGCCCAAACATTTACCTTTTTTGGATATTGTGTGTGATTATGTTGCATCCATCGTGGATTTTATGTGCCGTCCGAAATGGAATTCCATTGTCCGGGCGAATCAGCCAACGCTAGTGTGGGGAGTCCCTTCAACTGCCAGTAAGACGTTTAATTTCACTTCTTCACTTATAGACCGGTGATCTGTTTTTGGCAAATCTTTCACGGTAGACGTTTCTCGTAATTTCTCATCTATTCGACTCACTATTAACTGTTTGGTAGACATTATTAAGCAGAATACACACCTCTGCCTGAGTTCCAATCCGGTCACCATAACCAATCATGATTAGAACATTAATTTTTTGAGTTACTGATAAACGCATTTTACCAACAATCTAATAATTAGTTTGGAAAAGCAAAAGCTGAAAATTTTTCGTATTCACTTTGTACGACAACCAAAACGTAGATTAACTACTATTATCTGTAGATTATATCGCAAAAAATGATCAAACTTATGCTTGACTAGTTTTTGTGACGCATGTCACACAGCAGGTAATTGTTATCATCAGTCGATTGTTACAGATACGACATAGTATACAGCAAAATTTCTAGAGTTCTTCTCGTACAAGCAGCCCAGCATTTTGAACATTTGTTTGCAGGTTTCACTTGTGTCAGGTGTTACTGATAATAAAAATATTATTATTCACTTTATTTTATTCCTACAAAATATGGTGTTGCTCAATAGAGAATTGGATGAGCTTTAAAAAGATGTCACAGTACCCACCATCCAATTTCAAAATTTCGAAGGGGTAGCCTTTGAAGAGGTATGATGTGATAGGGGTGAGTGTTTTATATGAAAAAGTTAGTTTTTGACAATAAAAAGCAACCTGTTCTAGAATTAACGTTAATAATCGTCTCCGAGGACACTATTCTTGGTGACTTCAATGACCATAATAAGGAATGGCTAGGGTCTTCAAAAACCGATCCACAAGGAAGAGCAGCGGAGGCCTTTGCAGTCAGCAATTCTTTAGCCAATATGGTTCAGCAACCTACTTACTTTCCCGCATCCCAACACACAGCTCAAATCCCTTGGATCTCCTTCTTACTACAAATCCTGACTGCTATAAGATATCAGTCCCCCCCCCCCCGGGTCGCTCAGACCACGGGATGGTCACTGCTTCCCGCGCAATGCAACCCGAGGTCACACAGTCATCACACCCATGTATCGTTTGGCACTACAACTCCGCGAACTGGGACGAAATGTGAGATTACTTTTCCTCATTTCCATGGGCGTCTGTCGGCTTCTCTCATCCTGACCCCTCTGATATCTCACAAAACGTCATTGAAATTATCCAAGCTGGCATGGAATTATTTATTCCACGTACACAGAAAACCTCTGCAGCCACTCAAAAGCTCTGGTTCTCTAAATCCTGTGACAAGGCCAGACTTGAAAAAGTCAAAGCTCACAAAAATCTTCTACACAATCCCAGTCAAGAAAACCGTCAAGCATTTAACGACGCAAGAAACCGCTATGTCCGCATTCTTTCTCAGGCAAAAATACTCGTTTAATAACCACATCAAAAACAAAGTTCCCTTAAGCTCCAGCGGCAGCAAACCCTTCTGGACTCTTGCTAAATCTATTGGGAATAATTTCTGCAAGAGCACGTTCCCACCTCTTGTCTCAGGGGATGAAATTGTTTCTACCGCCCTGGGCAAGGCTGAACTTTTTGCCTCGTTGTTCGCCGGCAATTCTACTCTCAACCCATCTCCAAATGTTCAACCACCTACAGTCTCCAATGTCGCGCATAAAATGACGGATATCATTTTCAAAACTAAAAAGGTAAGAAAGATGCTCTCTTCTCTTAATACCAGGAAAGCCTCTGGCCTTGACGAAATCCCAGTAATTGTTCTCAAAAAAGGCGCACCAGAACTTGCTCCTGTCCTGACTCGTCTGTTTCAGACATCTTACAATAGAGGCATATTCCCTTGCCCACCGACGTGCCGTTGGTGACCTCTCTCTCTCTCTTTTATAGATATCTGCACGGGCACTGCTCAGAGGAGCTTTCTTCCATAGTTCCTACACCTGCTGCCCCCAACAGATCTACCAAGGGAACAGAGCGAATGCACCCTTTTACTGTTCAGGTCACCAGACATAGAACATCTTGTTATGCCCGCTCTTTTGTCTCGAGGACTTCCAAGTTGTGGAATTCCTTGCCGGCACATGTTTTTCCTTCTCCCCCGAACCTCCAAACCTTCAAGTCAAGAATTAACAAGTTGATTCTTTCCTCTTTGTCGACACCCACGGTACGATAGTATTTAGGCTGTAAGCCCTCGTGGTGTGTTGTTGAAATAAAAAAAAATGTCCGTGAAAAAATTGATAGATCATTTCCATGAAAATTTATTTATTTTTATTTATTTGTTTTAGAAATATACACCATGTATTGCGTAGAAGCTTAAGGTTTTACATACAAAAAAAAACATAATTTTAATTAAACACCTCTTGTATAACGCCTAAAAATTTGGCCTATGTTGAAAGATTTGTTAAAAAAAGTTTTAAGTAGAGTTAAGCCGTGCTGGTTTGTCGAAATCAGTTAAACTTTCTTAAACGGTTAAGTTTCTTTTATCGATAAGTAACGGTACAAATTCTGACAAGGTCCAATGCGTAATTTCGAATGCATATTAATATAAATCATGATGATCTATCAAAAAATGAATCAGCATTTCTGAATCAAACCAAACTTTTATTTTCCTAGATACGATTAGTTCCGCCATGATTCAGCAGTTATTAAACCACACCTGAACACAATTATGCTGAGATTCGCAAGTTTCATATCAGTAGATCTCAACACGTGCTCAACGGACACTGCACCAGTTCAAAAGATGCAAACACAATTACGTTATCGCCCTCCTGGAGGTTAAGATGATTAAAAATATGCACGCCAGTTGGTAAACCGATTAAAGTACATATGCACGTGCACTCCGTATCTCTTCTTGTTCGCTCTTATAAAGTACATAAAGTACAACGTACAGGAGAGTTAAAAGACCCTAGTCCTGTTACAATAAGATAATGAGGTCATACAAGCAGATCCGGGTTCAGGTTATTTCTCCCAGCAGTCGATTTTAGCAAGTACGAAGGTCTATTTGAATTTACCGTTTCCATGGAAAAACAAAATATTGCTATACTCTAGCAACAAACAATAGGTCGTTAGAAATGTCAGTGTGAAATTTAAAGTCAGTGAATCAAAGCATACTCGCCCATTACCATTTAGAAAAGATATAATTCATATCAGGCAGACCTTGGTTAACTAATGAAATACAAGGTAGATGTTTTAACAGAATGGCAAGAACTAGAAAACGCTGTAATTTTAACACAGGAAAGTAAACATGTCTTTGCATTATCTTTCAACATAGATTCGTAAGCTCACATAAAATCTGGGCGTTGCCATAAAAAGATGGCATATTTTTGAAACACGAGTTAGGTCAGTTTTTTACCACCTCGTACATCTATTTGTTCCCTACGCGTTTCGGCTATCTATGTATCCATCCTCAGGGGTAAATCTAGAATCACCATCAAAAGGTCTGTCAGAAAATTGCCTCCCCAAGATACATAAAGAGGGTTGTCCTTTCGACCAGTGGTCTGTTTTGTGAGGTGCATTTCTTAAAAATTGTCAAGATTTTCGTCTTCTCTTAGCTTCCCAGTCACCTTTTTTCCCTTAGGACTCGTCCGCGTCTTTGCCGCCCCGATAGCACCGCAGCCTTTGGCTTATTGTGCATTGATCCCAGTCACCTTGCTATGTGAAGAATTTTGCAGAGATCGTTAATAAACTCAGCAATATAACATTGGGAGATTTATTTCTGGTGCCATTCGATATCTCCAACCTTTTTAATAGTGTCCCCGTCAATCAGACACTGTTGCACTTTAGGAGTTTACTTGCTTCCTCTTTGTTTAATAATGAGTCACAAAGGGCTCTTGGTGCCCTAGTGAAAATTTGCCTGGCTCAAAACTCCTTTTCGTTCGATGATAAGATTTTTGTACGTAATGACGGTCTCCCAATGGGTAACTCTTTGTCGCCCCTCTGCGTAGAAATCTTAATGAGTTTCTTTCAAAGGGAACTTGTTTTCAGGAACTATAACCCTTATTCGAGGTACACTTCGTCCTGGTCACGTTATGTCGACGGTATTTTGGTGGTTTGGTCGGGTACCACGGAGCAGCTCCACCTGTTCCTGAGTTGACTGAATAACCTGCACATTAATATGAATTTCACTATGGAGTTAGAAGTGGATATTCATCGATCAGTTTCCTCGACCTGAAGTTGAAGAGGAGTGGCAGTTCCAGCCATTTTGATATTTATAGAAAACACACTTAGACCGAGAATCTGATTCCATTCTAATCCTGCCGTTATATGTCTCATAAAATAGCAGCAATTAGATTTCGGATTGATAGACTATTCAGCGTCCCACTGTCGGGGACTGATTTCATTTAATAACTCAACCTGATTAAATAACTTGCAGTCAACAATGAATACCCACTGTAAATATCGTGGCAAAGATAGTTCGATAAGAAGAGCCGTCAGCTCTTAATAGAAATGAGCTCCAGTCTACCTTCTGCTCAACCACAAAGAATGGTATATTTTTCCATCACCTATCGTGGCCCCGTATCCAGCGCCATAGCCAGAGCGCTAAAAACGAGAATGTGAAATTTTCGTTCAAGCCTACTAACACAATTAGCCACATCTTAATTCACAATAAGGACAATACTCCAGACCTGAAAAAGTCAGGCGTCTACTGATTAACATGTGGCGCCCCCGGTTGTAATGCTGTGTATATCGGAAGGACCGAAAGATCATTACGTACCAGAGTGTCAGAAGACCTCAGCAATCGAAATCAGATAGGTAATGACATGTGAGTCTTTGGTTGTTATTTAAGAGAGAGTGGTCAATACTCTAAGAAAGAGACCAAAGCCAAGATCTTACATCGCTCAAATTTTGGTGTAGAACAGTTTCTCCTAGAAGAGATAAAAATTTTCAAAAATGTCAACTGCTCCAGTGATGGGTTTTAAACTTATCCAACACAGAGATTGTTCCGTATTGCCCAACGTGACATTGCTGTAATCTACCACCGCTAAGAATATAAGCTCATTCTGTTACACCAGAAAACCGTTCTAGTTCTTAAGCTTTTAACTCAAAGATTTTGTGGTAAATATCTCAGTCAAGATACATGTATATTGTACAGTTAATATAAGTGTATATAATATACCTTGGCGTATCATTCAATAAGGCACCTAACTTAACTACGGTGTTACTATTTAATTAACCCAACCATCGCAACTATCTATCAAATAACTTATCATAAATTAAAACATAATTTATATACGTTCCTTCGAGTTACACGTAACATCTTGGTCCTTCGAACCGGATCTAGTGATAAACCAAATCTTATACGCCAGCTTTATCAACTTAAACAAAAGCGACGTAGGTAAAAGAGTTGTAGCAATTACCTGCACCCTATAGACAAGCGAGAACTACAAGTAGCAGATCAAGTCAACAACAGAAAACACGCCAAGGTCAGTTACCATATTCTCTTATCTTTGATTTATTTTCCTATACATATATTTATTAAATAAGTATTTCAGTAAGAGTTTAAGTGTATTGAATATTATTTTATAAAGTAGAATCACGCAAATTAATCAGCTTATATATATATATATATATATATATATATATATATATATATATATATATATATATATATATATATATATATAACTTGCTAAGAAACGTACAGGACTGAAATCAAATCTAACAAAATTCATTTCATTTTTTAATGAGAATGTTAACAATTGTAATAAAATCGCAGAAATTAAAACAAGATTAGCTTTCATTAAAGCTATTCGAGAAACATTTGCGAACATACAATTAGATTGTTAATGTGTGTCTGGTTCGTGGATTGTAGTTGTTGCGGTTACATATTAAAATTGACTGTATCGTGTTATAAAAATAAAATCACTTGGGGACACTTAACTTAGGTATATATTTAAAGTAATATAAACGATAACATTACATAACATTACATTTATTTAACCATCAACATTTACATGGTTGGTTGCATATAAAATAATAAAATAATTGTATACTGGACTTACACATGACAAATAGTGGGTGACAATATACATAAAATAAAACAAAATATAAAATGAGCTGACAAAAACACACAACAGTTAATTAAAAATTAAATTCTTCAATTGAATATATAGGTCTCTCTATTAATTTTCTTTTTATCACAGATGCAAACTCTCTTCTAGGCAATTCCCTGACCACCACTGGAAGTGAATTAAACAACCTAACTCCAGTATAGCCATGGCTCCTCTGCGTGCGGCTTATCCTGTGATGAGGAATCACAAACTGACTTTTACCTCTAGTTTCGTAACTGTGAACCTGTTCATGGGAGATAAAACTGGCCTGATGGTCATAAATGTAAAGAAGGCAAGTAATTATATAACTTGCTGGTAGGGTAAGTATTTTATACCTCTGGAATAGTTCTCTACAACTGTGGTCGTGAGGAACGTTAGCAATCGCCCTAATTGCTCTTTTCTGTTGTAAAAAGACACGCTCTGCATGTGGCGAGGATCCACACAGCAAAATCCCATAGGTTGCAATGCTTTGAAAGTGAGCATAGTAAGTAACCCTTGCGGCGCTTTCATCTATGATGTATCTTATTCTACGGATTGAGTAGATGGCTGAAGATAATTTTTTACACATATGGTCTATGTGGGGTTTCCGGCTTAAACAACCATCAATATGAAAGCCTAAAACTTTAATATTTTCGCCTGAGTTCTGTAGATAGTCCCTGGTAGTTATGACAAGCCTTGATGTTTTTTCTGCATTAAGCAATAACTTGTTTGCCTTAACCCATGCTTCCACCTGCTGGATGGATTGGTCACCTTTGTGTTTTATAAGGTCTGGAACTGCTTTATTAATTACTGTCGTATCATCTGCGAAGGTGCAACTTCTGTCTGCCCTAATGTTTTCGGGCAAATCGTTAATATATAATAGGAAGAGCATTGGCCCCAGTATAGAGCCCTGTGGTACTCCCAAGTCTACCTGTTTAAAATTGGATCTGGTATTTTGCCACCTAACCAACTGCACCCTGTCCCTTAAATATGATTGTAAAAGTGTTCCTATTCTGCCTCTCATTCCATAATATTCCAACTTAGAGATAAGGATCTGGTGGTTTACCATATTAAAGGCTTTACTAAGGTCAAAGCACAATAGCTCGGCATTTTCTTTGTGATTAAGTGCTTCCAAGACAAAATCAACTATATATGTCATCGCCGTAGTTGTTGACCTATTTCTTCTGAATCCATGCTGTGAATGGTTTAGGATTTCCTGCCTATCAATATAGCTTGCTAATCTCTCTTTAATAAGTGCTTCCAAGATTTTCGAGATTATAGGGAGAATACAAATTGGCCTATAATTGTTGCAATCGTTCATGTCGCCATTTTTTTATATACTATTCCTGTACATTAATATAGGCGGTATGTGTAATACTATAACGCGTGGTCGAATACGAATTATTATTGTTGCACTCGATGCAACCACTTAGAAACTAATAGCGAATATGAATGGAGCTCTTTGAAGCTAACGAATGAACTTAACATACTTAAACTATGGCACTCGCGTTACGAATAAACGCGGGCCGAATACGAATTATTATTGTTGCACCCGGTGCAACCATTTGGAAACGAATAACGTATAATATGTCATGCTCTTCGCAGCTAACGAACGAATATGATCTGGCCAGGTCTTGATTATTGCAGGTACCCCTTTTCGAAACGTGGGACATACGCACAATACACTGTAGTTACGTCAGACTCTTGTGACATCCAGGGCTGCACTCTTAAAACTTAAAACGCGGTAAAACTAAACATACATATTGAATTATTAATCGATCATATAAATATCACCAAATCAGACGATGTAAAGGCGTTTGAAGACAAATATTATTTTCTATTAACTGCAGTGTAAACATATTCAGTCAGCAGTCGTGGGTCGAGTAGATACGCCTTATCCTAGTATATCATTGAATAATCACACTAACAATCAAATTTCTGTGCCGTTACCGGTTATAGAGCTTCCTAAATTTAGTGGTAGTTTTGAAGATTATGCTTCATTTTTTGACAGTTTTGACTCGTTAAACGATAAAAACGAAAGCTTGACAAATATCCAAAGATTTCAGTATTTGAAATCATGTTGACAAACACGAAAGGATGTCAAACAATAGAACAGTTATCACTTACTGCCGATAAGTATCCAATAGCACTACAATTATTAAAAGAGCCTTATGAAAACAAAAGATTAATTTTACAGTACCATTTGTATGCCTTATTCAATTTACCGTCGCTCAACAGTAAGGACCATAAATCTTTAAGAAAGCTATTCGATACGATAGTCTCAAATTTGAAGACACTAAGGGCAATACAGAGTCCCGTAGAACACTGGGATGACATTATAATCTTTCTTGTTACCACAAAATTCGATAATTTAACAATGAATGAATGGGAAACTTTACTTTCATCCAACACAACCCCAAGAATTACACAGCTTGATGAATTTCTAAAAGCAGGATGTGAATTACTAGTCTTTAGAATTCAATCAATCCAATATCAAATTTCCATAAGCAATCTCATAATGCAAGGAATACTAACAAATAGTTGTTATAACAAATTTAAGCAAAAATCAACAACACATCTTGTTACAAACCCTGTTAAAAATAAGATAAATAACATTAATTGTGTAGTATGCAAACTAGCACATCGTAAATATGATTGTCGTAAACTTTTTGGATTATCAGGCAACAATAGATTCCAAATTGAGAAGCAATCACGTAATAAATGCATGTATATCAGGCGCTTGTCGAAAATGCTTTAAATAGCACGATACCTTCTTACACTTTGTAAAAGCTATTGTTAACGTACAGACTACATATTCCAAACAAACAATAACAGAGGAACATCCTGTGGTACTTACGAATTTATATCAAGACACCATAAAAAATAAAATTCTTTTGTCAACCGCAGTTATACTAATTGAGGATAAATTTGGCAATTGGCATAAATCTAGATGTGTATTAGATGTTGGCTAGCAAGCAAACTTTATAACAGACTCGTTGGGTGCGCGTCTGAAAATATCTATTCTCTTGCACTGCTGTTAAAGTCGGCAGCTTTGCATTCTGACATTAACTTAGGCGAAGCCAGGTCAAGCAGCTAGTAATAGCGAAAATTGAAACAGCCTAGACTTCTGTTATGAAGAATTTATCAGCCAATAAGTTTAAGGAATCGCTTCGTGGTAATTTTGAATCCCACTAACTCAAATGTTGTGAAATTCACAGGCAAATTCATTAAACAGCTGTTTTCTTTTATAATGTGCGTTTATGTTGTAGAATGTTTTAACGTTTGTTTGTTAATGTAATATATAGAGCCTCGGTGGTAAGAACGTGTGCCTCTGAACCAAAGCATAGTGGGTGTGATCACAGAGCTCTCCTTTCACATTTTCAGTACATACTGTATCATTAATATCAACCGTAGTTGTAGCATTTTATTTGAGCAAGTTGAATGTCTGCACGTTCCGCCCTTCGGAGGGGGCGTAAAGCCGTCGGTCCTGTGTCCACGCGATGTCGGGCACGTTAAAGATCGCTACCCTTCTTACAGAAAGACAGGAGTTCGGCAAAATTTCCAGGATAGTAAGGTGAAACTGCCCCCTGGCGTCGGTAATTGACCATAGTCGCGGAAATAGATCGACGTTAGAAGAAACAAAAAATTAATATAAGCATCTACGTGGGCGGGTCAATAAGTCTGTGACTTTTTGAATGAAACACAGGTTTTTTGACAAAAAAACATTTCTCAACATAGTCTCTCTTGAGCTCTATACACTTCGTCCAACGTTTTTCCAATTTTTCATCCCTGCCAAAAAAATAAGATTTGTCGAGGTCCTCAAAATAGGTATTTGTTTGTGACATGATTTCATCATTCGAGTCAAGTCTCTTTCCGCCGAGACATTTATTTAAGTTTGGAAACAAGAAATAGTCACTCAGGGCTAAATCTGGAGAATAGGGTAGATAAGGGAGCAAGTCGTAGCCCAATTTATGCAATTTCGCCATGGAGACTACACATGTACCCTTGCATTGTCTTGGTGAAACAGAATTTTATGTTGGCCAAATGCGGTCGATTTTTCTTCAAATCGTGATTGAGTCGGTCCAATAAATTGGTATAATATTCGCCATTGATTGCTCTTCCCTTTTGAAGGCAATAAATGTGGATTATACCGCGTGCATCCAAAAAAAAAACGGTCGCCATGACTTTATTGGCTGACAAACTTTTTTACCTCCTGCATTCAACAAACAAAATTAGTATATCGAGGATCGCAGAGAGCCGGCAGCCATTAATACAGACTCAGAATAAGTATAGTGTTAATCGTTGCAGACGTTATATACATCCATATCCATATAAAGCAGGCGGGCGGCGGTGTGTATTTTTTGGCGCTCTCACGAAATGCGATACTTCAGTGCGAAATGATCGCCGAATCTTGATGATCTTCGTCGAAAACGACCGAATAAGCAATCTATTGTGCGCTATAAACTTACACACTTCCAGTTTGTACTGGACTTTCGGCAAAGCGTGTGTACCTACTACGTAGTAATTTTCGTCTTCGCGTCGGATTGATTTTTAATTAGATTATTTCGTTGTTGTTTACATGTTCTAACAAGACAATTATTATTATTATGGTTACTACTTCGGGTTGCTTAATAAGTGGACAAAATAATTGTGATACTGTGATTAATTCAGTGGATATTTTAAATTTAAAGATTAACTTTTTAAGGGACTTTTTAACTACTATATTACTATAACGTATAACTAACTAGAGGAAATATTGGTAAGTAGTTAATAATTATTAAGTTTAGTAAGTACGTTTCTTTATAATACATTTTCGGGGAAAAAATAGGTAAGCCCTTCATTTTTAGTGAATTTTTAATTATTAATTTGCTAATAAAGAGGTATCGATGGAGAGACTTTGCAAATTTTTTTTCAAATGAGCGCGAACTAGGACCCCTAGAACCCATATCCATGGTCAGACCAAGTATGTCTCACATTTAGGACCGCTGAAATCTTTGTGAACATATATATATATATATATATATATATATATATATATATATATATATATATATATATATATATATATATATATGTTCACAAAGATTTTAGCAGTCTTTAATGTGAGACATACTTGGTTCTCGGGTTGAACTGTGTCCAGAATTTATGAAAACTCGACGTTTCGGCTCCTGTTTTGGAGCCATTTTCAAGAGGTGAATGAAATATGTAAGGACAAAGGTGGTTTGGGTTGTTGTAGCTCGATTACGGGGCCTCAATCTGCCTACTCCCCGAATCTCGCCCGAGATCGTCTGTGAGGTTTCAGTGTGTTCAACCCTAGGCCTAAGAGATATCTGGCAGTTCGTTGCAAGTCTTGTATTGTATGTACGGTTTCGTCTACCTGCTTCGTTATCAGTGAGTAGGCAGATTGAGGCCTTAGAGTGTCCTTACATATT
This sequence comes from Tillus elongatus, assembly GCA_964006375.1. Taxonomy (NCBI): domain Eukaryota; kingdom Metazoa; phylum Arthropoda; class Insecta; order Coleoptera; family Cleridae; genus Tillus; species Tillus elongatus. Next base: position 278,348,285 of record OZ023262.1, read on the forward strand.
TCCTTTACCTCTTAAAACCAACCCAACCCACCTTTGTCCACCGCTCTAAGGAGCAGGCAGATTGAGGCCTTAGAGTGTCCTTACATATTTCCTTTACCTCTTGAAAATGGCTCCAAAACAGGAGCCGAAACGTCGAGTTTTCATAAATTCTGGACGCGGTTCAACCCGAGAATCAAGTATGTGTCATGAAATTTGGTGGATACGTTGCCTTGTAAAAGACCTTACTACACACTTAAATCCAACTTTCTACATTTTTACAAAATTGAGTTATTCAAATTTTGAGTTTTCTTTTGAAAAAAATTTTTTTCTCCGAAAATTACTAAGTTATTTTGATGGAATTTGGTTGATATGTTGCCCTGGGTAAGACCCTACTATACACCAACATTCAACTTTCTAAGTTCGTAGAAACTTGAATTATTCAAATTTGAACCTCTTAATAAAAATTTACTACCATAACGCACTTGCTGCGTCCGGATTTTTTTTTTCTTGCGCACCCCCAATGCATTCAGGCACGAGCTGCTACTAACATACCTACAATAAAACAAATATGTCTCTTGAATAATCTTAATTCAAATTTCGTCACTTGCGTCCCTTAACCGCTCACCTATGCCACTTGAGTTTCTGTTGGCTGAATCGGCTTTCATAACACGTCTATCTGGGTTGTTTAAATTCTCGCCTAGTAATAAAATATTTTGACTTTCGAATCCTGCTCCTTTCTATAGTAGGCTAAGAATTTTTAAATAATATGTCCTCGTATATTATTTTTAGTAAGCAGATACAAAAGCAAAACATTGAAAATGGCTTTCATAATCAAAAATTTGAAAACATCTAGACAATTTAAATGTGTTTCCACACATTTTTCTGATACGTGTATCTTTCACACATTGTACTCTTTACATTTGCGGCAATTCAGATAAAAACATTTTCTATTAGACATATTTTACAGGCACTTACGTTTATAAGTAACCTAATACAACAAATTGTGCTTACTCGGACTAGCATGTGCTCATTGTCCTCCACATTAGCACCCACACTTCACTATAATCGGCTATAATGACGCTATTTAATGCAACTAAATGTAACGTAATAGCTCTTCAAAGTTGCGCAACAAAAGATTTCATTTTAAAGTGCAGGATAGGGTTAAGGTTTATTAGAGTCACTAATATGTATAGGAGCCCATTTTTAATCCACCTTTGAAGACATAAGGTTACACTCCTTATATTATACAGTGTGTCCCAAACAGGCTGGGAATGTATTGCTATCTCCGTTATTAGTAGAGATAGGGAGACGGTTAAATTAGCAATGTTTTGTAGAATTTCATGCTAGTTCCAAATATGACTTGTATTTTGCCCTGCCTCTTTTCATTTTCGAGTTATTTTGAAAAAAACGAAAATTTTTCGATTTTTTTCCCTTCAATATCTAAGTAGGCGTTGATGTGACATGTCTAAGACTTGCACATTATCAGGACACTTTTAACAGAGTAATCTTTTTCTGCTATTCTCACGTTTGGATTATCATTTGTTTTTGAGCTACAGCTATCAACGTTTGTTTTTATTATGGCAGCCATATTGAATTTCTTGCTCATGCGCACGATAAAAAAATATGAACTTTGAACACACCAACGAATCGACCCATTATTACAAATGATATTTTACATTACAACATTATCCTAAAATATTGTTATAATTTAATTAAATAGGTAAACCTAGTAAATAATTAAATTTACTAACAGAACTCAATAAAGATCAGATTAATGATTTACAAAGACGCCTTTGAAAATTGTTTGATTTTTAAACGTAAGTCAACTGAAAAACAACAAAAGAAAGGTTGCTATGGACATAACACTATCGCGACAATTAAGAATACTGTCATTCTTAATTATCTGAACAATTTGAGGTGTATTTAACACGTTGCTTAAAATGTTGTACTAAATACTTTGTTTCCTGTTTATTTTAAATATTATTCAACAATATGTTCAGTAATGAAGAATATTTTGACATGTTGGAATGTTATATTCGTTCTAACCGAAATACTGAGGCAGCTGCAAATTCATATCAAAACAATTACCCAGAAAGATCACAACCAAACACCAAAATATTTCGCAGGATGGTGACAAATCTATTGAACGAGGGTAGCTTCCACGCAAAGAAACTACCAATGCCTAGAAATGAAGAAAGAAATAATGCCGTCTTACAGGTTTCAAACGAAAAACCCCCCCGCAATCTGTTCGGTTTTATGGTGAACAAATTGAAGTTCCAGAAAGTACGGTACACCGTGTATTAAAAATCATTACCATCCATACAAACCTACAATCGTACAAGGCTTAAATGTTGACGGTTACCCTAAGCGACTTCAATTCTGCAGATGGTATCAAGGACAATGTCAGCAAGATTAAAATTTTCATTTGAAAATAATATGGACTGATGCATCCAGATTTACAAATTGTGGTGTGTATAATCGCCATAATAGGCATTATTGGTCACATGAAGAAAGACAATTGCAAGACAGATTTGGTATTAATGTTTGGTGCGGCTTATTAGGTAAAAAATTGTTATTTTTATTTGTATTTATTAGCTTCATTGTTGGTCCGTTCTTTTTTGAAAATAATTTAACTGGGGAAAGGTATCTTAATCTATTGAAAAATGATATCTTACCAACAATTTCATGATAATTTAGACGAGATTTGGTACCAACAAGACGGTTGTCCAGCTCACAATGCTAGGATCGTCGAAGAATTTTTGTACAAAAATAACAGCCATTGATTTTTATTTTTTGGGTACTCTGAAGAATGATGTGTATAAATTCGATCCACCACAAAATATCAATGAATTACGAAACAGAATCAAGGAAGCTATAAATCATATTAACCAAAACATCCTCACGAGAGTTTGCAGGAATGTTTCAAAAAGGTGTATAAAGTGCATTGAACAAAACGGTGGCCATATTGAACAATTTTCTATTTAGTGTATTTTTAAGTTTCTATTTTATTATTTGTTAAGTTCCGTTTCTAATTGTATTGTTTTGTGGAATTTAAGTTTCTATTTGTTATTGCCGGGTTTCGTTATTAAACTGTTTCACATAATATTACCTAGCATTATAACCTAATTAAGTAGTGTAAATTAAATCACAATATTTTTTTATCGTGAATCATTACGGAAAATTTTGTTAAAAATAGAAGTCTATTGTTAGACTCCATGGCCTACTGCTTTTTAAACACTTGTTTCTTGTCATTTGTTTTCTGGTATTGGATTTCATAGCCTACTATTCTCAAAACTGTTTTTCTCAAAAATATCAGCGCAATTACAAGATTTATCAAGCATGTTGTACATCATTGGAAAGCTCTTTTCACAGGCTATCACGTGAGCACAAACTCCAATATGGCTGCCATAGTAAAAACAAACGTTGATACCTGTAGCTCAAAAACAAATTACAATCCAAAGTTGAGAGTAGCATAAAAAGATTACTCTGTAAAAAGTGTCCTGATAATGTGCAAGTCTTAGACATGTCAGATCAACGCCTACTTAGATATTGAAGAAAAAAGAAATCGACAAACTTTTTTCAAAATAACTTGAAAATTAAAAGAGGCATGGCAAAATACAAGTCATATTTGGAACGACCATGAAATTCTACAGAACATTGCTAATTTAACCGTCTTCCTATCTCTAATAATAATGGAGATAGCAATACATTCCCATCCAGTTTGGAACACACTGTATATACATGCGTAATCAAGAATACATCGAATAAAACGCTTGTAAAACACAAGAGCAACATGAATATCTGCTTCCCACTTATTCCCAACTGTAGATCTTAAATTACTGAGACTTTCCCATTTATACCTTATGTTTTCAATATGTTTGTTCCATAAAAGCTTCGTATCTAGTTATAACCCAATATATTTATAAAAGCTGACGGTCTTAATATTGTGAGAGCTGGTGAAGTATCATATGTGATATGTGGTTATCGTGGTCGATGACGTGCAAACAACATTATTGGGGTTTTTTCTTCATTTGACGTGAAATGGTGTTCATCTGAGCACATTTTTAAGACAAAAATTTGTTTCGATAATTATTTTACTTCAGTAAAAATACTCGAAAAATTAGCCTTAGGAACAATAAAGGTGGACCAAGCAGTTTGTGAGCTGACAACATAGGCGGAACTAGCCATCTGGCTTGGAGGGGGCCTAGGTTGGGCCTGTCATTGCCACTTGAGATCTTTTAAAAAGGAAAATGAATGTCGATCATAAAAGACACCAACTTTGTTGTTCAAAACGTCTAATATCGATGAAATAAAACATAACTACAAAGTAATAGCAATATTTACTATACCTACAAAGTAAAGCAATTAAAACTATAAATTAAAATATATAAAATGAAAATCTATTAGACAAACGACAGAAATCAGATTTCAAAGGATTCCACTTGTGGTTGCTTTTAAAACGTTTTCATCTTTCATTCGCGCTGCTGCGTAACCATAACGATTGACGACTAGACGGTACGTATATTGCACCTACCGCTGAACACCGGTCGTTTGTTGTTTGTGATTTGTGAAGAAAAGAGATTGATAGCGGCGATAAAAGAGGGCGCAGAGCTCACGTGGTTTGCGAACTTACAAAGCGGTTAAATAATACTCGTATTTCGGAAGTCTATATAAGTCAGCTATTTCCTAGGGGGGGCCTAGCGAGGTCTAGGGGGAGCCCGGCCTCCCTAGTCCCCCTGTAGTTTCGCGGCTGGCTGACAACTCCATGACGCTGGTATGAACACTGCTATAGGTTATTATAAATGGATGGACAACAAGCCTATCTACATAGCTTCCAACTATCATGGAAATGAAACAAGTACTGTGAAAAGAATGGATAACACAGGGGCAAAAAACATCTCAAGTCTCCACTTGTAATAAGAGATGACAACAGTTTGGGGGAGGGGTATTGGGGGGGGGGGGTGGATCTTGCAGATTAGCTACGATCATATTATGCGGTAAATAGGCGAACACGAAAATCGAAAATGGTGGCACCGATTGCTGTGGGGCCTACTGGATATAGCGTTTGTAAATGCATATATTTTGTATTGTGACGTCAATAGAGAAAAACCTACTATATATAATCTATTTTAGGAGACAAGTCACTCAAGGGCTTATGAACTTAGGACTGCCATCGAAAAGTCAATCTTCTTTAGGAGCTAATAATAACAATGGCTGTGTGAAAAGGAGAAAATACAATTATAGTGTACCATCAGATGTACGTTTGTCAAATTTAGAAGCGCATTACATAATTTTTACAAGTAGGCGAGCAAGATGCGAAATTTGTTCTGCAAAATCTGTGCAATCTAAGCCATACGCAAGCGTAACGCTTGGGGCGTTTACTTGTGCTGTAATGAAAGAAAGAACTCTTTTTTGGAATACCATGAGTTAGAGAAGTAAATTGTGGCTTTCAAAACAAATATATTGTGTAACAATACAAATAACATTGCAAATAAAATTTTTTGATAACAGAATAATTTTAGTGTTTTATTCCTGTTGGTACTTTTGGGGACTTGTCCATAACCTGTAAGATACTGACGGTACTTTTGAGTCCAACATTTTTTTTATACATGTTTTGTTTTTTAACTAAAATTTAACCTCATTATATGTTTATTTTAACCATCGTTAATAAGTTTCAGCCAAAAAAACAACAGATTTAAAAAAACTAGGTCCGGACATTAAATGGTTAATTGAGAAAATTCATGTCTTCGGCGTACTGGATGCAATGTAATTCCAGATGTCATGAAGCTTGCTTGTATAAACGTTGAACAATGAAGGGCTTAATATGGATCCTTTCGGTATTCCTTCACTTATTATGCTACGTGGACGGTGTAGGTAGTTATCTCTTACGTAAATTTTCCGGTTATGAAAAATCTGATAACGTTTAAAAATGTGGAAGGCTTCACGATTTTGCGGGTCATCCTTGCGTGGGGCGCATGTTAATATTTTCTGTAGCGTTCAAATTTTAGTATATGTACCGCCGAGCGAGTGCTAACTAGATATAAATTCAATATACCTTCATAAATGGTTTCTTTTGTTCATTTTTGGTAATAAGCAGGGGAGGCTCCTCAATAAGTGCGCCCGTGCGCGCGCACTGCCGCCTGCCGTGAAAAAAACAATATTTTTGCTATGCCATCTTTTAATAAATCTTTATTTACTTTTTTACCTCCTGCATTCAACAAACAAAATTAGTATATCGAGGATCGCAGAGAGTCGGCAGTCATTAATACAGAATACAGAATCAGAATAAGTATAGTGTTAATCGTTGCAGACGTTATATACATCCATATCCATATAAAGCAGGCGGGCGGCGGTGTGTATTTTTCGGAGCTCTCAGGAAATGCGATACTTCAATGCGAAATGATCGCCTATCTTCGTCGAAAACGACCGAATAAGCGCGCTATAAAATTACACACTTTCAGTTTGCAGTGGACTTTTGGCAGAGCGTGTGTACCTACTACCTAGTAGTTTTCGTCTTCGCGTCAGATTGATTTTTAATTAAATCATTTCGTTGTTGTTTGCATGTTCTAACAAGACAATTATTATTATTATGATGGCTACTACTTCGGGTTGCTTAATACGTGGACAAGACACAATTATGATACTGTGATTAATTCAGTGGATAATATTTTAAATTTAAAGATTAACTTCTTAAGGGACTTTTTAACTACTATAAGCTATAACTAGAGGAAAACTTGGTAAGTAGTTAATAATCATTAAGTTTAGTTAGTTTAGTAAGTAGGTTTTTTTATAATACATTTTCGGGAAAAAAATAGGCGAGCCCTTCATTTTTAGTTAATTTTTATTTAAAAAAATTCACTAACAGAGAGGTATCGATGGAGACACTTTGCAAAAAAAATTCAACTTTTAAGCATTTAATAAAAATTCACTACCATAACGCACTTGCTGCGCCCCGAACTTTTTTTTCTTGCGCACCCCCAATGCATTGAGGCACGAGCCGCTACTGGTAATAAGCAAATAGACTTCTAGTCTCAGCTCTTCTATGTTTTAAATAAATAAATAAAATCTAGACATATACGGGATGTTGCAATATATGTGGCAGAATATATATTTATTACTGGCAAAGCAAAAACACGCCAAATAATGTCAAACTCGTGTGGCTTTGTGCTTACTATTCTAGCAAAGTACACGTAGTTGCGTTTCACACTCTACAAACTAGACACGCAAGAATAATTAGAATATAATTTGAATATGCATTTAATCACGGTGTGTCATTCATTATAATTATATGAACACATTCCTTTTATGTCTTCTCCATTAAATACAGTAACATGCGGTTGGAATAACTATTCACAGATACAGAGTTTTATAACAATTTATGGTAGCATAATTCTGTACTTTACTTCATTCATTATTGTTGTCTTCACTTGGTGAAACCAGTTTTCCCCTGCCTGGCGATCCCGTAAAAGGTGAAACTGGTCACAGAGAAGCGAAAATCCTTGTGCAGCCAGGGGAGAAGCCTACATGTTTATTTAGTCTGTACCCTATGTTAAACGCAACTTTTTAGTGAATTTAAAAAAAAAAATTCAAATGAGCGCGAACGAACACATATCCAGGGTCAGTTTAAATTTTTGAAAATTCACTAAAAAGTTGCGTTTAACATAGGGTACAGACTAACTATATATATATATATATATATATATATATATATATATATATATATATATATATATATATATATATATATATATATATATATATATATATAGGGTGGCGCATTGAAAACGAAACAGACCGATTTGCGTCCAGAGAAATTTTTTTTTAAGAAACGCTGAAACACGTCAATTTTAATATTGAGGGGGACATGTTTTGACTTAAAACTCAACTTTGTCACATCAACGCGATAAGGGTGGTGATAACAACCCTTATATTTTAAATAGGGAACATGGGTCGAGTGTTACATCATTTGAAGGCTCTTTCTTTTCTGAATTCAGCACATTAATTTTCTTGGAAGTTTTGTCAACTCGTTTAAAAATTATTCACAGTTGAAGATGCAAAAACGCATTTCACTCATTCCGACAAGAAATGTTCTGATAGTCAATGTTTTGTGGGTTTGTAAACAAAAAATTGACTATCAGAACATTTGTTATCGGAATGAGAGAAATGTGGTTTATTATTTCAGTTTATCGGTCGGTTTGATACTTGATAGTACTACCGAAAATTAATTTCACAATGGTGTATTCTGTAGAAGAAAGAGTTGATATTGTTACGTTTTCTCCGGGTTCTGGATAAGTGAGATTTTAAATTTTAACAAAACAACTTTATTTACACTCTAAATAAGGATACAATAAAATTTCTAGAATGTCTCTCTCACAAAACACTTCATTTACTGGCCTTACAATTACTACTCTCAACAAAAGTCACTAATCTGGTACTACAGTCACTACTCTCTTAACACTTTACACTGCTTCTTCAAGTCACTACCACATTCTCTTACTGAACTGAACTAACTCGGGCTGGCTTGCTTCCGCTTTTATATACTCGCCGTACCTTCCCCTCCTTTCTAGAGCATTCCATTCCAGAACGTTCCAGGACCTTCTTTTACTAGAAGGTTCTGTGAATACAGATCGGTCCCGTGTGTATACAGGGGGATGTATATACAGGATGATCCAAATGTGGTCACCACTCCTATGTCACACAAGAGGTGTTTCTCGAACTATAAGATCTCTCTGCGTATACAGGGTGTAAGGGTTGTCTACGTATACAGGGTGTATATACAGGGTGTTCGGAATGTGCAGACCTCAGTTATCCGTTCCGACGGGGTACAAGTTGGTAACTTCGTTATTTCTGGTCCTAGAGGGTTGAGACTTCGCCTGAGGGGGGTCACCCCAGGCACCCCCAGGGGGGTGGGGAGGCGGTGTTGCCAGATTGTGCAAAAATTCCCAGATGTTGGGGAAATTCTGGAGATGTGGCAACACCGCACCTACGTCTATTGAAGTGCTTTGTAACACTGCCCCCCTCCTTAAGACTGTTCGTCCCGAACAGTATTTACCGGCCGCCAACTTGGGGGTTCGTTGCCCCGATAGGGACTCAACCTCTCTATGTGAACAACTTTGGGTTTAGTTCTTGGAGACAGCTGGATTCTGTAGACTAGGTCGTTAATTTTCTTAGTCACCAAGTATGGCCCTTCCCATGGTTTCTGAAGTTTGGGACTGAGGCCCTTTCTCCTTGTTGGTTGGTACAGCCACACTGCATCACCTTCCTTGAATGTATGGGGTGTTGCTCTGCGATCCAAGCGCATCTTCATCCGGTCACTGCTTAAGAGGAGCCTATCTCTGACACATCTGTGTATAGTGCGCAGTTTTCCTTCTAGGTCGGCGACATACTCAGGTAACGTAGCTAGGTCCGCTATGTCCTCGTTCGGTGGTGGTCTCGTCATGTCGATTGGTAACCGCATCTCTCTGCCGGTCAACATCATGGATGGAGTGTAGCCGGTAGATTCATGCTGAGAGCTTCTGTAAGCTAGGAGGAACAGAGGTATCAACTTGTCCCAGGTTCTTTGATTCTCGTCGACAAACATAGCAAGATACTGATTGATGGTCCTGTTATGCCGTTCTACCATGCCGTCTGATTGAGGGTGGAGTGGCGTTGTTCTCGTTTTCTTTATGCCTAGCAAGTCCATTAGGCTCTTCCAGACCTCTGATTCGAAATTCCGGCCCTGGTCGGTGTGAATCTCCAAGGGTACGCCATGCCGTGATATGACATTTTCCATCAGGGCTTCTGCTACGGTCGTTGCCTCTTGGTTGGGGATCGGCGCAACTTCAGGCCATTTCGAGAAGTAGTCCATCGCCACCATTATGTATCTGTTCCCAGACTCTGTGATGGGAAAAGGTCCTGCGATGTCTACGGCAACTCTCTCCCACGGTGTACCTGAGATGTACTGCATCATTTTTCCTCTGGATCGGGTCTTTGGTCCTTTCTTTGAAGCACATTGGTCACACCTTTTGCACCATTCTTCCACGCTTCTTCGGCAGTTTATCCAATAGAAGCGGTCTCTCACTCTGGCAAGAGTCCTGTTGACCCCAAAGTGGCCTCCACTTCTACTATTGTGTAACTCTTGAAGAACACTGCTTATGCACTCACTTGGCACAACGGTCTGGTATATACAGTCTCTACCATCGGCAGTTTCCCATTTTCGAGTGATCATGTCATTCTTTAGACACAATGAGTCCCATTGTAGCCAGTATCCTTTAACCTCCGCCCCAAACCGGGACACATCGTGCCACTCAGGTCTTTTCCCCTTTTGTAGCCATTCTCTAATATTTTTCAAGTCTGGATCTGTCTTCTGTGCGTCTCTGATGTATTCAAGATTTACGTCTAGATCGGTGTTATTCTTCTGTCCTGCCACCAGTTGTTTGATCTGATGAGTTACTTTGTCGATCTCTTTGTTCTCTTGTCGCTCGCAAAATTTACATTCATGCACTGAACATGGTCTTCTCGACAGGCTGTCTGCATTGGCGTGACTTCTTCCTCTTCGATGTTCAATCCGGAAGTCGTAGCTCTGCAGTTTCTCTATCCATCGTGCTATCTGTCCTTCAGGATTTCTAAAGTTCAGAAGCCATTGCAGAGCAGAGTGATCTGACCTCACGCGGAATGTTCTTCCGTACAGGAAGCTGTGGAAATGTTCGATGGATCTTACAACTGCCAGCAGTTCTTTCCGGGTTACACAGTAATTTTTTTCTGCTTTTCCGAACGTTTTGCTGAAGTAGCCTATCACAACTTCCTCTCCGGCTTGGAGCTGCGAGAGTACTGCCCCAATGCCATACTGGGAAGCATCAGTGTCCAGTATGAACAGTCCTTCGTCCTGAGGATAAGCCAGTATAGGAGCAGTGAGAAGACGATGTTTGAGTTCCCTAAAAGACTGTTGGCAATCTGGTGACCAGATGAACTCGGCCTTATTTTCAGTTAGGCTATGTAGAGGTTTCGCAATGCTGCTGAAGTACTTCACAAAGCGTCGGTAGTAGCTGCAAAGTCCCAGAAAACTTCTGACCTCATGTTTGTTCTTCGGCACAGGCCAGTCTCTTACTGCCTTTATTTTCTCTGGATCGGTTTCTATCCCTTTCTCAGAAACGACATGTACGAGGAAACATACTTTCTTCTGGAAGAGGACGCATTTCTTGGGATTGAGTTGCAGATTGGCACCTCTCAGCCTGGAGAAAACTTGTTTCAGATTCGACAGGTGTTCATCGAAAGTCCTTCCAATCACCATGACATCATCGAGATACACCAGGCATGTTTCCCATGTCAGTCCTCTTAGCACTAATTCCATTAGTCGCTCGAAGGTGGCAGGGGCATTACATAAGCCGAATGGCATGACCTTGAATTGGTACAACCCATTCCCGGTTGAAAAAGCAGTCTTCTCCTTATCGTCTTTATGGAGTTCTACTTGCCAGTAGCCACTTTTCAGGTCTAATGTAGAGAACCACTTTGATCCGGCCAAAGTGTTCAAAGTGTCGTCGATCCGGGGCAGGGGATAACTGTCCTTCTTGGTGACATCATTCAGCTTTCTATAGTCCACGCAAAATCTCATAGTGCCATCTTTCTTGGTGACCAAAACTACTGGGGACGACCAAGGACTATTAGACTCCTCGATCACACCATCTTCCAGCATTTCGTTAACCATCGCCTTGATTTCTGATTGCTTGGCAAAAGGCAGTCTTCTCGGCGGCTGTCTAATTGGTCTTGCGTCGCCAGTATTAATTCTGTGTTGCACTAGACTCGTACGACCTGTGATTTTATCTTGAGCGAAAATATCGGCCTCCTCCAATACGAACTTCAGGGCCATTTCCATCTCCATGTCGTTCAATTGGCCCCAAGAATTCTTGAACCGCTCTACCATTTCTACTGGCAGTCTTCTGTCTAATGCAGTGGGTGTCACGTTTTTGGACAACGTCACTCGGTCAATGGGTTCGCAAGTGGCGATAACTTCACCTCTCTTCAATGTGACCCTGTTAGTTTGTACGTTAGCCACTCTTATGGGTATTGTCCTCTTCGGGTCTACTAAGCATCGTGCGACGAGGGCACCATCATGCCTATCTTTTAGGGGCTCCGCTATGAGAGCAGTCATACCATCAAGTTTCTTCTCTAGCCTGGCTCTGACAATCTTCTCACTGTTACCAGGAATCCGTGTATCTTCGTCGACAATAAGTCTCACCCTGGGATTAGCTTCGCCTGTTGGTGGAGATAAATACAACTCTTCGTTACCGATTTTCAAGATCTTATTCTGGAAGTCTACTGAAAGGACATCGAACTCTTCCATTAAATCCAGGCCCAGAATAAATTCGTCGACGATTTCTGCGACAACAGCCCTTACCTGTAGCTCAGTACTGCCCAGCCTAATGTAAACAGTGGCCTCTCCATGCACGGGTATCCTATCTCCTTTTGCCGTCTCCAACACAGGCTGTTTGTTGGTCGTGAGTGCCGACCTGTTTGGCAACATGTCTGGACGTACAACGGATGTAGTGGCGCCAGTATCGATGGTAAAACTGCACTGTCTTCCGTCTATGCTGCCAGGTATGACGAGGCTCTCGCGGCAGCGTCGGATAGTGGAGACCCTGACTTTGGGGCATTGGGTCTCGCATGCCACGTGTCGCCCACCTACACTGGCGTCAGGTCGTTTTCCCTGATGGCGCTCCCTGTTGGTGTATTCTTGTCTTCTGCATGCCACCTGTTGGGTTTGTGAGCACTGCCTACTTATGTGTCCTTTCCTACCACACTTGTAACATTCTATGTCTGACCAATCTGCTTTCGTCCTACGTGCTCCAACCGTTGCAGTGAGCTTGCTTATGGCTTCCTTCATCAACTTGATTTCTCTCCTTAGTTCCTCTGTCGTGTCTGCATGGTCCTCTATCTCCTTCACTTCGCGCAGCCTGTTGCGGCGAGGTTGAGATGCATTCTTCGCTGCTTCAAATTGCAAGCCATAGATGACGCAGTCTGTAAGTGTTTTGAATCTTCCGAGCCTTAAAGCTTGTTGCATCTCGTTGTCAAGTACCCCATCGATGAAGGTCTGGACGGTTATCTGGTTGACAAATTCTTCTGGGGCTTGGGGATATGCCAGTCGCACAAGTTTCTCCACTTCGGCACTAAATTCTTGCAGCGTCTCATTTGGCTTCTGGACCCTTGACTTTAGTTGTGTCTGGTAGACCTGGCTCATGTACTTGTTACCATATCTCAAATCTAGGGCCTGTATCACTGTTAAGTAGTTTTGCTGTTTCGACTCCGGGATGTTCTGGAGGATTTCTAGGGCTTTACCTCGAAGCGAGAGAATTAGAGCAGTTGCTGCCTGTTGTTCGCTCCACCCATTGCTGAGAGCTGCCGCCTCAAACTGCCTCCTGTACATGGGCCACGATGTTTCTCCGTCAAAAGTCGGCGGCTTCAAAGTTCCATGAGGCTGCTGCACGATTGGCATATCTTCTTCCCGACGATTTTGAACTGGGGACATTCCAGTAACTCCTCTTGGTTGAGTTCTGTCAGTCTGGCCCATCACCTGCTCTGTCAGTTCTCTATGTCTGACTTCTGTGCCTTTCATCATCATCTTCATTTGTTCTTTCAACCCTTCCACTTCTTCCCATCGTTTATTCAAATCCTCTGTTACATTTTCTACTTTCTTGTCCACATTTTCTACTTTCTTGTCCACATTTTCTACTTTCTTGTCCACATTTTCTATTTGTTCGTTGATCTGTTCAATTTCTTCTTTTACATCAACTCTTATATTGTGGAACATACTTCGGAGCTCTTCTTTATCTTCTTGTCGCCTCTGTTCCTCCTCTTGTCGTCTTCTCTCGACTTCTTCGCGCCGTCTTCTTTCTTCTTCTTGTCGTCGTTGTTCGCCTTCTTCGCGTTGCCTCTTGAGGTCTTCTTTATCTTCTTGCCGCCGTCGTTCGTCTTCTTCGCGCCGTCTTCTTTCTTCTTCTTGTCGTCGTTGTTCGTCTTCTTCGCGTTGCCTCTTGAGGTCTTCTTGTCGTCGTTGTTCGTCTTCTTCGCGTTGCCTCTTGAGGTCTTCTTTATCTTCTTGCCGCCGTCGTTCGTCTTCTTCGCGCCGTCTTCTTTCTTCTTCTTGTCGTCGTTGTTCGTCTTCTTCACGTTGCTTTTTCAGTAAGTCCATCAACTCTTTGATTTCAGCCATCTTGTCGTAGTCAGTCGATCTGGTGTTTACCATTTACAGCTAGCTTGCTTGTTCACTTCTTCACTCACTTATCCCACTTCTGACACCAAATTGTTACGTTTTCTCCGGGTTCTGGATAAGTGAGATTTTAAATTTTAACAAAACAACTTTATTTACACTCTAAATAAGGATACAATAAAATTTCTAGAATGTCTCTCTCACAAAACACTTCATTTACTGGCCTTACAATTACTACTCTCAACAAAAGTCACTAATCTGGTACTACAGTCACTACTCTCTTAACACTTTACACTGCTTCTTCAAGTCACTACCACATTCTCTTACTGAACTGAACTAACTCGGGCTGGCTTGCTTCCGCTTTTATATACTCGCCGTACCTTCCCCTCCTTTCTAGAGCATTCCATTCCAGAACGTTCCAGGACCTTCTTTTACTAGAAGGTTCTGTGAATACAGATCGGTCCCGTGTGTATACAGGGGGATGTATATACAGGATGATCCAAATGTGGTCACCACTCCTATGTCACACAAGAGGTGTTTCTCGAACTATAAGATCTCTCTGCGTATACAGGGTGTAAGGGTTGTCTACGTATACAGGGTGTATATACAGGGTGTTCGGAATGTGCAGACCTCAGTTATCCGTTCCGACGGGGTACAAGTTGGTAACTTCGTTATTTCTGGTCCTAGAGGGTTGAGACTTCGCCTGAGGGGGGTCACCCCAGGCACCCCCAGGGGGGTGGGGAGGCGGTGTTGCCAGATTGTGCAAAAATTCCCAGATGTTGGGGAAATTCTGGAGATGTGGCAACACCGCACCTACGTCTATTGAAGTGCTTTGTAACAATATAATTACTCTTTTTTTTTCAAAAACGATGACTGTGCCAACCGTAGCGCAAATTTGTTTAATGAACGACATCCGAACAGACATGTTAACAGAAAATACATTTTGGAGTTAGTTGCAAAGTTTCGCCAAAGTGGCCAACAAAAAACGGGATCCTGAACGTGAATTTCCGCTTAGAAATGAGACTACTGAGATTTAAGTTTTAGGACAAATTGCTGCAGACCCAACTTTGAGCACAAGAAAATTGGCCACTGTTTCAAACATCAAAAGAATAACTATTCAGCGAATATTGAAGTCGCATAAATTTCACCCGTATAAAATTCATCTTGTACAACAACTGAATGAAGATGATTTTGATCGGTGGCTGGAGTTTTGTGAAGTTATGACTGCACGAATAGCGGATAACGGGAACTTTCTGTTCAATATCTGTTTTTCAGACGAGTGTGCGTTTTTATTAAACTCTACAGTCAATCGTCATAACTGTCGTTATTGTGCAGATAATAATCCAAGAAATGTTCACGAAGTCCACACTCAAACTCCCCAGAAATTGAATGTCTGGACTGGCATTTTTGGAGACCGTTCAATCGGACCAATTTTTCTTGATGGCAATTTGAGTGGCGAAACGTATTTGGAGTTACTAGAAGATATCGTTTACCCTCTACTAATTGACATTGTTGAAAATGATAATCGCTATCAAGAAAATCAATAAGTGTTTCAACAAGATGGAGCTCGTCCGCATTTTTCACAACGTGTTAGAGTTTTTGAACAGAAAGTTTCCAGAGCAATGGATTGGGCGTAGAGGTGCTATTGAGTGGCCCCCTAGCTCACCGGATTTAACTCCTTTGACCTCTTTCTATGGGGCCATTTAAAGAGTAGAATTTTCGCAACAGAACCGAAGCCTCTGGAAGAATTACGACGACGCATTGTTAAAGAATGCCGTCTAATAACTCCACAAATGCTCCAGAATGTCAGAGCTCGTTTTGAACAAAATTTGTACTTTTGTATGGAAGCTGGTGGTCAACAATTTGAACACTTACTTAACTGAATAAATATTTTTGAACGTGTGGTTTTGTTTTGTAGTTATTTTTAACGAAAAATTGACTAATTAGTGCATTTCTTATCACAATGAATGAAATACGTTCTTGCAACTCCAACTGTAAATTGGCAAGTTGACAAAACTTCCAAGAAAATTAGTGTGCTGAATTCAGAAAAGAAAGAGCTTTCAAATGATGTAACACTCGACCCATGTTCCCTATTAAAAATATAAGGGTTGTTATCACCACCCTTAACGGGTTGATGTGACAAAGTTGAGTTTTATGTCAAAACATGTCCCCCTCAATATTTTTTTTTTGTTCCCTCAGGGCTCGTCCGCGGCCTTGCCGCCCCGATAGCACCGCAACCCTTGGTTGATTGTGCATACCCCCTCAATATTAAAATTGACGTGTTTCTTAAAAAAAATCTCTGGACGCAAATCGGTCTGTTTCGTTTTCAATGCGCCACCCTGTATATATATATATATATATATATATATATATATATATATATATATATATATATATATATATATATATATATATATATATATATATATATATATATCACACCGATAACTAAAGAAAAAATGGGCCGATTTTGGTCGGTACCTGCTTTTCGCAAATGGCTTGGATAAGTTCGTTAGCCAGGAAAATCGGCCCAGTTTTCCCCGTAAATTTTTATATTTTCTTTCGGAACATTTTTATATTAAGAGCAGCCAAATTTGGTTCGCTGGTTTACCTCACAAAAAGTAAACTATGCTCCTAAATTTAGACGTACAGGGTGAAAGAAAAAAAGTTGTAAGCATTTAAAGAAAACAATTTTTGGTACCCCTGATAATCAGATAAACGCACAAATGTAAAATATTTTTGTGGATAACAAAATCTATTGAACATTACATACAAAGGCTCAGTTTGTTGGCGCAAAGAGGCCGAAGAAATGCTAGAAAAATTACTTTGTAAATTTCATAACTTTTCCTCTTAAAACGTCAAAGTCGCGATATGAAACTTCAAAATTGTTTAGGCAAAGAACCTGAAACTAATACGGGCTCTATAGAGAAAATGTTGCAAGAAATTTGTTTTACAAGTCCTTACGTTTCAGCTTCAACCGTCATTATCCTTCATTTTACTAAAATGTTTCCAAAAAATTCATTTCAAATAGGCTCTTTCTCTGATGCTTCAGCAACAGTTTTAGTTATAGAGTTTATGGTTTAATTCCTTATAACTTTTCGCAAATTTTCGTACAATAAATTCGCTATTGAGGAGACCGCGACTTTTGAACTTTAAAAATATTTTCTTCAAGTCAGCGCAAACTAGATCATCTAGGACCCAGGTCCGGGGTTAGTTTCAGTTTTTATCTGTTTACATATATACAGGTGACGCATTTCTACGCCAAAGCTCAATATTACTGTTATTCTACAAGGTACGAGAACCAATTGTATACGTTAATTATAGGGTGTCTTGAGCAACATCTTAAAAAACTTTTCTACAATTACAGGGTGGCCCATACGTCGTTGATGATGCAAATTTTCTTTTCTTTTTTAATCGAACACGCCTTATATTATTGGATTTTTGCATTTTCCATTGATATATAATGCATGTTTGTAAGAAAAGAAATTCTGGACGCAGCAAAGGCGTTATGGTAGCGAATGTTCATTAAATGCTTCAAATCTGAATAGCTGTAATTTGAGCGGCATCTTATAAAAAGTATTTCGACAATCACAGGTGGCCCATAAGTCCTTGGCGATACAAATTTTCTTTTTTAAATAGAACATCCCTTATTGCATTTTCCATCGAATTGTAATGCTTGTTTGTTCTTCAGTTGTTTCAATTGTTGTGCACATTTTTGACACATCAAAAATTGGAATATAGGGTTTTTACCAACAAAAATCGGAGTCTAATGCAAATGACGCATTCGGAGAGGTTTTCGTTTATATTATTTCATGAAAAGATCGAGATGCATGGGCGCTCTCAAATAGTGATTAAATTTTAAAAAATCAAGCTGTCGTAACTCAAATGATTCAAATAGAACAGACTGTATTTTGTGTTTCAGAAGTGAAGGGCATAATAATAAATGTTTAATATGTTATTTAAAAAAAATCTTTTAGGATTTTCGTAAAAAAAATTGTAAATTTTTATACAAAAAACTTTTTTGGGAGTTCTGTCGAGAAGCTTATTTAATGAAATATGGTAGACTGTTTCTACTATAAAGGTTATACTGGTAACCGAATTTGATGCCTGCTTTCATTAGAAAAAGACATATTTGCTATTAAAAACATTTTTATGAAAATTGACTACCATAACGCACTTGCTGCGTCGAGACTTTTTGTTTACATGACATATAAAATCAATTTATTTAAGACTACAGAAACCGCAAGAAGGTGGTACAGAGATAAATTATAATTTGTTTAAAAAAAAACAAATTAGGTTGAATTTGCAGATGAGCTAATAGGCGTTTTTAGATAAACCGACTGTTGATAGATAAAGTTTGGCATCTTGCATGCACGTTAATACTATTTTTACGTCTTGGTTCCTTCTTTTTGCCGAGGTATTTACATTACAACTTTTTAAACATTTCACGCTTTTCAATAGTTTTCCAGTAGGGTTCGGTTCTGTTCCGTTACACCCCTTCCTCATGTGCCTCGATACCTTATTTCTGCAATTGTGCATTGTTTAGCTTGTTTCTTATGACCCTTATGCCTAGTGTTGCAGTTGTTGAAGAGTGTATGTGTCGCGATTTCGTAATCTGTGACATATTATTTGTTTCCCACATTGTTTCTCTAAAGAAGTCTATATATGTATTTAGTATGGCACGTTTTTACCAAGTAAGGGCAACAAAAATTGATGAATTATATATTATAGTTTCAAAGATCCCGCTTGTGTCGTACCTTATGACTTTGCACCCTGTATATCTTTGATTAAACTGTTTCAAACATTTTCTGTCAATTATCTGTTAACGGCTTTATCATACTCTTACTACCGAAGACAAATTAAATATATGTCAAGTGTGATTTGTAATAAGTTTTGCGACCACAGAATACATTATAGCTAATTTTACTTTCATATAAGTTCTCCTGCTTTGTTACTTGCTAGGTGCAACTGAAGTAGAACTGGCTTATTATTTTTAATTGGATCTAACTCGTCTTGGATAATGATATCAAAGCTGCAAAGAACCTTGTTCGGTCTCACTAAGCTAAGCGGTTCATTTACCATAAGAGTGTCCGCTAAACACTGCAAACACTGTTTTTGTTTACTGGTTTCCTTATTTTTATACAAATTTATGCAAGGGATCTAACCTCATTTACAAACAATGGTTTTAGATCATTTAAAACCTAAACCGTTAAAGTATACAAATAATACGATGTAAGACGTATTGACTTGCAAGCAAAATAATTATACAGATATAACAGAGTCGTTTATAATAAAAATGAGACATCAGTAAGTTATATTACATTTAAGTTTATTAAAAGCGCAGACTATTTAAAAAGTCTGGACGCAGCAAGTGCGTTATAGTAGTGAATTTTCATAAAAATGTTTTTAACAGCAATTAGTTTTTTTTTTAATGAAAACAGGCATCAAATTTGGTTACCGGTATAACCTGTGTAGTAAAAACAATGTACCATATTTCATCAAAATAGCTTTATTGTTTCAAAAAGTACAAAAATTTTCCGAAAATAAACTTAAGATGTTCCCCAGAAAACTAGTTGGATTTTTCTGGCCAACGAACCTGTTTAAGCTATTTACCCACCTAGCAAAATATAACTATTCACAGAAAGCTTTCCGACGGAACTTTAAAAAAAAATACATGAAAATTTGCAAACAATTTTTTCCCGAAAATCCGAAAATATTTGTGTGAGCATCAAGGCATTGGAAGAAATTGCCTTGCAAAAAGGGCAGCTAGAACACCATTCTATGGACCAGGGCCCTATTGTGTGATACACTAACAAGCGGATCCTCATAGCCACAGACAGCCAGGCAGCCTTTTAAGGCCCTGAGTAGCCCACGGGTAAGTTCCAGGCTGGTAAGTGAATGACGAGACGAGACGAGCGACCTGGCTGGGCAGAATGAGGTCACCCTCATCTGGGTGCCGGGTTACTCGGGGGTCAAAGGCAATGAAGAATCTGACAGTCTCGCGAAGAGTGGGTCAGCAGAACCATTTATGGAACCAGAACCGGTTCAGAGCGTGACAAAGAGCAATGCCAGGGATTCATTAAGTCCTGGGTCAGAAATGAACACAAGGTATACTGAGCAGACTGTCCAGGGTTCAGACATGGGAAGTCAGTACTTGAAGAACCCAGTTCAAAGAGAGCTGTGGAGCTGCTAAATCTTAGCAGAGGACAGCTCAGGAACATAACAGGACTCTTGACGGGACACATGCCGTCAAGAAACACCTGCATAAAATGGGGCGGTTCGAGGGGGACCTGGAATGCATTCTCTGCGGCGAGGGGGAGGAATCAGCCCAACACATCTTGTGCGAATGTTAAGCTCTGGGCTGTAAAAGGCAACTGATCTACGGACAGCAATGACCGGAGACAGAGCAATATAAAACTTCACCCTACCAATTGCTGTGCAGACTAGTTCAAGGCACGGTGATTTTGGAATGGGTGGAGTAGAAAAGACAAAGGGCATGCACAATAAGCCAAAGGCTGCGGTGCTATCGGGGCGGCAAAGACGCGGACGAGCCCTAAGGGAAAAAAGGGACCTATTGTGGATTAACAAAAAGTCATGTAAGAAAAGAACTTGATACTTGGGAGAGGAACCCAATGATGTCATACTAAAGGAAAATGTCAGGCTTGAGGCAGGCAAACCGGTTCATCGCCATATCAACAGAAAAGTCTGAACTGTTTCTTAAATTGAACAGGAATCACTTGACAATAATCACAGGACTTTATAGGACACTCCCCAGTAAAGTATCACCTTATGAAAATGGATAAGGTGGACAGTGAAAATTGCAGATACTGCACAGAAGCAGCAGAAAGGACAGAACATTTTCTATGCGACTGCATAGCTCAGCTCTGCAAAATGCCAAAGGCTCAAATGCCTTGGAAGGGTGACCTAATCACCACAGAAATCGGTAAAATGGCTCCCAAAAAGATAGTAGACTCCATAAAAAGTTTAAACATTTTGGATTAGATTAGAAAGAAGTCATGCACAAAAGACCCATTGGGATCGCAGCGCTGAGAGGCAAAAGACGTATACGACTCATTAAAGAATCTACAATCTAGAATTATGTGTAACCGGCTGAGTAGCCGAGTTGATCGGGGGAGCAGCCCGTGAAATTCAAACTATGAGATCTCGGGTTCAAGTCGCATTTTGAGACAGCCGTTTTATTCATTCGAATGTGAAATCAGGTCTCTATGAGTTATGGGTGGTGCCCTTCTGTGTAAGACCCTGACCCCCTCACGCAAGTCTAATACATCAGGATGCTCAGTTTGCGTACTGTGGTGTTGTTGTTCAAGGTTCATATGCCAAAAGATAAAATCTTATTTTTTCTCTACATCGTTTCTTTCCAGATTAGCTACATTTCAGTTTAATCTTTCCTCGCATTTTCACTCACTACACATTGAAAATTTGTGGTTACAACAGGTTACGATACGAATGCGAACCCGGAACCCCTATACAGCGAGCCAACGTTTCAGCCGCTGTGCTTACAGATACCAGTCTTATTATAAATAAGGTCAGTGTTATCAGCATATTGGTATTGTTAAACTAAGCCATTCAAACATGGGTAATTACAGAAAATATTATCGCGCACGGACCAATCGTAGCACCTTAAGAGTTACCTATATTATTAAAACTAAGAACCCACATTTGATAGTAATTTTATGAGCAGTTAAACTACTTTTATGGGTTTACTATTATTGGTTATAAGTTTTAGTTGCTTTATTGCACGATCTTATCAAAACATACCTCAGAATCCAATAAAAGACTGAAATCACGATGCAAAAATGTTCTTTTATTTTTTTATTCATTCACACTTTTAACAAAAGCTAATTGAAATTATGAAAAAAATAAAATAATGAAATTAACAATAAATTAGGAGGCTGTGAGTTTCAAGTCGCGCCCTTCGAAGGGGTTTACAGTCACCTGGCATTATTTATATATTTGTCAGTTATCGCTTTGACCATTTATAAACATTTCTTTCATTTTCTAGTGTAGGGGTTGCATCGATATCCACTTCGCCTTGACAGTTTTTATGAACTAACTACTAGTCACCTCATTCCCAGAGGTGTACACAGACCAGAAAGCTTATGATATTTTCTAACAATACTTATCGATGCACTTTTGACCTCACATGCTATTTTCGCTTCTTCCAGATTCATAGATCTCACATACACTCTCTCATATTACGCGAACTTGTGACATCTCACTTGCTTAATATATTGACTACACCATCCAAACAAGCTTTCTTAAGTCTTCTATGACATTTCGTACCATCCACACGCACTCTATAAATTCTACTTTCTATTCTACCATGATACATTTTAACTTCGATAAATGTTCAGCAGTGTTATTTTCTAAGAGGAGACACACCTCACGAGCACGTTTCATTAGACGACCGTCTAATTCCCTTACAAAACTCCGCCAAATACCCCGGGATTTCCTCGACAAACGCTTAACATGGGCCCCAATGTTTAACATGCCCGACGGCAAGCTTTAATGTTCATCTCAAAGTTCTTTCCACTTCTTAACACAAATTCCAAAATGTCCATGAACAATAAACTGCTCATGTACAAACTCATAATCCAGCCAGCCTTGAACAATGCATCACCTGCAAGGGCCACCGCGGCCGACACACACATCAAGACCCTTAAAATCATCCATATAAAATTCTGAGAATGGTTACCGAAGCGCCATGGTTTATCAGAAACAGTCAGGTTGACTCTGATCTTAAAATGCCTTCGATACTGGAGTTTATAACTCAACTATCCACCACTCAGTTTGCAAAAGCCGCTTCTCACCCAAATGCTCTTCCCCGTAATGCCACCGACTACGGTGAGCAACTTCCACTTAAGCATAACCGTCCAAGCCTTATCCTTACCCGATAATGCCTCCGCGGTAAAACAGAACGGAAACATTTTCAATCCCGTCATTGTGTGAAATCTTTCAGACGGAGGTATGGACTAAGGTACGATACTCCAGGGAGCGGAGTTTAGTGGGTCGGAGTCCTACACTACCTCGATATCTCACACGCTACGGTTTTTGAATGAGGTGTGCATGTAGCAATCTCCACTCTTGTATCGAAAGACAAAACAAAAAAAAAACAAAAAAAAACCATTATCTGTTCTTCATGTCCCCAAACCAATTAAACACGCTGCTCTTATAGTTACCCTGAATTGTGTTTTATACGTTACATTCGTTCAGAACTCATTCATTTCTAGCTTTACCCTTTTGGTTGTACTAAACTCAGGTAGTTTCCAATAGCTTTCAATTTTCTTACATGTTTTGCCCGACGCACCCAGCTCTCACACCGATATAGCACATCTGGAGCCAGTACGCTGTTATATATAGCGACTTTCGCCTCTTTAGATAGACATTCTCTCCTAGCTACAGTGGCCATACCTCCTAGCACCTTCTTACCTGCATTTACCCTACTCTGTATCTCCTCATCTATTCTTCAGCCGTGTTTTTCCCTAAATATCTAAAGTTCCCTTAGTTCCTCTACTAGACTACTACTTCTCAAGAGACTGCAATTACTCGTTCCACACTCTATCAAACCCCATAACTTTAGTCTTCTTTGCTTTCACACATAGATTTTCTTTATTAATGTCGTCAGTCTCTCTAACACACGCTGCATTTCTTTTTCGGATTCACTAAATAGTACTGCATCATCAGCGTACAGTTACACTTTTACCTTGGAGGCATTCATTTTTACGCCTTGTGTCTCCAAACAGACTTCGCTCATATATTTGCCCATGAATATGTTAAATAACCATGGAGACATCACACATCCTTGTTTAACACTGTGTTCAACTGTAAAATAGTCACCGCGCTTTCCATTAGTTCTCACAAATGTTCCACGTCATCATACATCGATTTCGTAGCTTGAATTAGGCAATCATCTACGCGATATTCTTTTAAAATACCCCATAGCTTATGCCTATCGATAGTAGCATACACCACGAGTCTACAAACGAGCAATATACTTTCTTTCCAAAGTTCAAGCATTTCTCAACCATCTGCTGAAGTCAGATTATTTTGGTCAGTACAGTCTCTTTCTGCCATGAATACACATTGAGCATACCAGATCTTTTCCCTCGGTCAGTTGTCTCACTTGGTCTTTCAATACCCTCCCAAACAGCTTGCCACACAATAAACTTATAGCCAGGTAATTTTTGCATTTACTCTGGCTTCCTTTACTTTTATACGAGGTCACCATGAAAGCGTCCTTTTAATTCATTAATACTTGATCTACTTTTATGCATACGTTTAACAACTCACAGACACACAGTCAAATTCGAGTATTCAGCTTTTAGCATTTCTCCATGAATTTTATGAACACCCGCTGTTTTTCGGTTTTTTAATTTCTTGGTCGCTATTTAAACCTCATGCACTTCCACATTCCCGATTATTATTGCTTCCATGTAGTTTCTTAAACTATTTTTCAAGCATTTTCTCACAGCTTCCTCGTCCCATACCATATCCCCGTTACAGTGGATGGCCAAATTATTAAAAACACTAGTGGTGGTGAATATCTGAAAGTATGGTCAATTTGAAGGTGGATATAGGTACTGTTGTCTGTTGCATACTACTGTCACAGATTACTTCATAGCAGGTACATATTCCTTCTGTATTTATTTTATTCTTAACTCAACTCCACTCAAAAGTAATTGATTCTGAAAAAGTGAGTTGAAGAGGCTGGGAAGATGTAGGGAAGAAATATAAGGGAGTTAAAGAGATGTACATGCACAGTAGATGGGGAGCAGCCCGTAAAAGATCCAACTACAGCCCCTTCGGCTACAAAGTTGACAGAAAAGCCTGTAGACAAATAGGCTTATGGCGACTAATAGAAAAATATCACTAAAATGTATTTTTTATTGTCTCATCCAGATATTGTGAAAAACAATAAACACCTTATTCCAGCACACTCTTTTGAGCAGCGTAACTCTACATAACATAACATTTATTCATCGGCCAAAGAGTTACAAAATAAATATAGGCAATCGTCTCCATAGCATAACAAAAGCTACATAACACAATACAAATTGAAAGTGCAGATAAACCTGCTATATGATTAAATTATATAAAACTAGATTTGCACAACAGAATCAAAACTAACATACAAAATACAAAATCCTACAAAACACAAAAGAACAATAGCTGGCTATCAACAGTCGAGCGCCTCACGAAGCACAGGGTCATTGACGTACTCCGTTACACTGTAGTAAGGCAATTAGCAATTAGCAACTTCTTCAAGGTAGTTTTAAAAGAATTTAGGCTCATTCTTTTATACCCTTCTGGTAACTTGTTAAAGACGATAATCGACCTATATGATGGACTCTTTTCATAAAAAGTTGTTTTATGAAGCGGGGTCTCCAATACCGAGTCACCACGAGAGTTGCAACTATGTCCACTTAGGAAGCGAGGCGACTCTTTATATTTCAACAACACACCACGAGGGCTTACAGCCTAAATACTATCGTACCGTGGGTGTCGACAAGGAGGAAAGAGACAACTTGTTAATTCTGGACTTGAAGATTTGGAGGTTCGGAGGAGAAGGAAAAACACGTGCCGGCAAGGAATTCCACAACATGGAAGTCCTCGGGACAAAAGAGCGGGCATAACAAGGTGTTCTATGTCTGGTGACCTGGACAGTAAAAGGGTGTATTCGCTCTGTTTCCCTGGTAGATCTCTTGGGGGCAGCAGGTGGAGGAACTATGGAAGAAAGCTCTTCTGAGCAGTGCCCGTGCAGATATCTATAAAATAGAGAAAGAGGTCACCAACGGCACGTCGGTGGGCAAGGGACGGCTGCCTTTGGGTGAGGGTAGGGTCACCGATGAGACGTATAGCTCTCTTCTGAATGGAGTCCAGGATAGCGAGTGTAGAAGAGAGTAGAATTGCCGGCGAACAACGAGGCAAAAAGTTAAGTCTTGCCCAGGGCGATAGAAACAATTTCATCCCTTGAAACAAGAGGTGGGAACGTGCTCTTGCACAAATTATTCCCAATAGATTTAGCAAGAGTTCAGAAGGGTTTGCTGCCGTTGGAGCTTGAGAGGACTTTGTTTTTGATGTGGTTATGAAACGAGTTTTTTGCGTCGTTAAATGCTTGACGGTTTTCTTGACTGGGATTGTGGAGAAGCGTTTTGTGAGCTTTAACTTTTTCAAGTCTGGCCTTGTCACAGGATTTAGAGAACCAGGGCTTTTGAGTGGCTGAAGAATAAATAATTCCATGCCAGCTTGGATAATTTCAGTGAAGTTTTGTGAGATATCAGAGGGGTCAGGATGAGAGAAGCAGACAGACGCCCATGGAAATGAGAAAAAGTAATCCCGCATTTCGTCCCAGTTCGCGGAGTTGTAGTGCCAAACGATACGTGGGTGTGATGACTA
Organism: Tillus elongatus; assembly: GCA_964006375.1. Classification (NCBI taxonomy): domain Eukaryota; kingdom Metazoa; phylum Arthropoda; class Insecta; order Coleoptera; family Cleridae; genus Tillus; species Tillus elongatus. The sequence continues at coordinate 278,374,863 of OZ023262.1, forward strand.
CGTGACCTCGGGTTGCATTGCTCAGGAAGCAGTGACCATGCCGTGATCTGAGCGACCAAGGGGGGACTGATGTTTTATAGAATTCAGGTTTTGTAGTAAGAAGGAGTTCCAAGGGATTTGACCTGTGTGTTGGGATGCGAGGAAAATAAGTAGGTTGCTGAACCATATTGGCTGAAGAATTGCTGACTGCAACGGCCTCCGCTGCTCTTCCTTGTGGATCGTTTTTTTCCTTATTATGGACATTGAAGTCACCAAGAATAGTGACCTCGGAGGAAGGATATTCAGAAATCCGGTGGTCGGTTTTTTCAGAAAGGTAGTCGAAGACCTGGACAAAGTTGTTGTCAGAAGGTGAATGCAACAGATGAATTTAGTTGAAGCCACGAGAGAGAGTTTAATCCAAAGTATGTATTTTCTTCCAGCTTCTAAATTAGGGAGTCTGGTGCAGGGTAGATTGCTACAGACGTATGCGCACACGCCTCCATGCAATCTAAAGGAAGTAAGGAACTCATACCCCGGGAAATTAAGTGGCTATTTAGGCATTGATTTGTGTTTCGGTGAGGAAGAGGAGTTGGGTCCTATTAGCCTGGAGGAAATGGTGGACGGAGTTCAGGTTAGAATTTTGGCCACATATATTCGAGAAGAATATGTTAAATCTTGATGCCGGTGCCCCCTGTACACCCCTCTCCCGGAGATCCAAATGAAGAGGTATTTTATCTCCGGAATCTTTTGTACAAGGAGGGGCCACCATCATTTTTGTTTATAGGGGAAACCGACTTATACACCAGAACCGGAAACGTCTGTTGGGACTTCACCTTGATGTAAGGGGCGGTACCTCCTCGGGTGTGAAAAATGTTTTACTATCACGTAAAGGAAAAGTCCACTGCCACCTGCCTAACCACCTGGGGCGAGCCAATAATGTAAAAATTTTTATTTTGTTTCGCATATAGTATTGGTATCTATCATATCTACTTGGTAACTATACATACAAGGGGCCGTCATTATTCCCAGAAGAGGAAAAAGCCCTCTATAGTTGGTTTGCACAGTGCTTCCCGCCATAAAACGAATTGCCCTTTTTTGCATCCTCAACACCCTCGCAATGTCAGCAGTGGGACCCCACCCAAGAATTATGTAAGAGAATCTTGAGTGCATGTGTGCAAAGTAGAATAACTTCAACACCCCAAGGTCAACAGTATCTCTCAACTGTTTGATTGTAGAACAAGCCGTCAAAAGCTGTCCACACAATCCATCAATGTGAGCCAACTACCCTAGTCTGCAGTCTAATGTAACTCCGAAGAACATTGCTTGAATAGTATTCTTTATTTGAGAACCTCCAAGAGAAACCACAGGATTCCCCGAAGAACATCCAGCAGCAGAAATGTCCTAGATAAGGCGTACCGATTTACCTCTATTGAGAACAAGTTTACTTTCCATAAAATATTGATTCAGTTCCTCCAAGACACCGTTTGCTTTCTCCGATAATGAAGCGTCTCTACTAGTGACTAACACTGACGTATCATCCGCAAACAATATACACCCATTTAGTTACAGGTCTGAAACAGAGCTTAAATAGAGTAAAGGGCCCAACACAGAGCCCTGTGGGACACCCATCTTTACGCCAGTACATCTGAATTTATACCCTAGAGTGAGACAAAGTGTTGCTCCCGCTCAAATAACTGATTAACCAATCAAGAGCCACTCATCTGACTCCGACGGACTCAAGCTTAGACACAAGCACATCATGATCCACAAAATCGAAAGCCTTGCTCAGGTCCAAAAATATACTCAAACAAGAGACACCCCATCAATAGCGCGGTACAGTTTATCCAAAAAAGTATCCATTGCAGTATTCGTGGAGCCCCCACACGGAATCCGTGCTGAGCGTCATAAGTAAATGATGTTTCAGAAGATAATCCATCAGCCTTCCAGCCACGATCTTTTAAAATATTTTAGAAAAAAGTCAACCACGGTGATGGGTCTGTGGGAGTCAGGCTTTTTGTGTCAACCTTTTTTATGTATGGGAATTATTTTTGAGTTCCTTGGGGCATCAGGAAATTTTCCATATGTTAAGGAGTTATTAATTATCGTAGAAAGAGGCACAGACAGCTCTGAAGCACATAGCTTTAACACAGCAATGCACAGTCCGTCACCACCAGCAGAATATGAAGTTTTCAAAGATTTAGTTACACGTTTCACCTTCCTCTCTCTCATAGGAAAACATAGAGAAAAATTAAACAGTAAGAAATTACCGCATATTTTTTTACATATATTTGAACACGCTGTGTATCCTTCCACTAGTTGAAAGATGAGTTGCCACCAATGTTTTGGCCACACAATGAGATACATAATGTCTCAGAGACATGCTTCAGCGCTTTATCAATCATTAACTAACATACATAAAAAATAGGTAGGTATCTATTTAAAACAAAATTACCTTTAAATGGCTTATGAGGTAATTTATGATGACTTCCTTCTTCGTACATTTTTCTTTTTCTGTACAAATTCCAATGTTGAGACCCATGACCAGTGTCTTCATAAGATTATTCTCAAACAAATCCCAAAGAACTTTTGGTGTGTAGCAAGCCAGTGCCTGTTAAAAGAAAAACAGAAAATTAATTAGATTTTCAATTTAGTGGAAAGTTAACAATTATTTACAGCGTGATCAATGTAGGATTTTTAAGTCAGGGGAAACCTTGATGAAGGCTCGTTAGCGATTCTGACGTGCAAATCGAGCCACGGACTAAGATTCTCTATTTCCGGGTCAAAAAAATTCAAAAGTTTTCCATGGAAAACGGCAGTTTTAGAGAATTCTTCGGAAAGGAGTTTCTATTATAAAACGTATCCCACATACCAAAACCCAGATATCTTCAGTTAAAAGAAATTCTTAAAACGTCAAGTCGCAACTTAAAACGTCAAAATTTTTAAAGATCTAAAGCGAACACGGGTTCTGTAGAAGAAATGTGGTAACTACACAGTATGTTTTACACCACTGTCGTTCGTCTTACTAAAACATTTGAAGAAACTTAATTACAAATAGACCCTTTCTCTGATACTTTGGCAGTAGTTAGATAAAATAGAGGTCAATTACAATTGGATTCCTTATACATACAACAGCAATTTTCTAAAATAGAAGCTTAAATGCAAAAATTATTTCTTCTTAATCTAACTAAAATTAGTATTTAGTAGCAGGGTCGTTGCATGGATTAGAGAACAAAAATTAATGTAAAGTTATACAGGTGGTCGGTAACCTGCTAGTTATCTTTGACGCATAATATTGCAAATAACTTTGTTACTTTAAGTAGCAGACCCTATATCTAATGGCATATCCTTCTGCAAAGTTTGTTACCTTTCAAATTATATTAGGCGTCCCCATACCTAACTCCAACAGTTTTCGAAGTATTTTGAAATGTACGTTTTCGATTATAAATGCAATTCTCCACTTGGGAAGCGAGGTGACTCTTTTTTATATTTCAACAACACACCACGAGGGCTTACAGCCTAAATACTATCGTACCGTGGGTGTCGACAAGGAGGAAAGAGGCAACTTGTTAATTCTGGACTTGAAGTTTTGGAGGTTCGGAGGAGAAGGAAAAACATATGCCGGCAAGGAATTCCACAACTTGGAAGTCCTCGGGACAAATGAGCGGACATAACAAGATGTTCTATGTCTGGTGATCTGGACAGTAAAAGGGTGCATTCGCTCTGTTCCCCTGGTAGATCTGTTGGGGGCAGCAGGTGGAGGAACTATGGAAGAAAGCTCCTCCAAGCACTGCCCAGGCAGATATCTATAAAAGAGCGAGAGAGAGAGAGAGAGAGAGAGAGACAGGTCAACAACAGCACGTCGGTGGGCAAGGGATGGCAGCCTTTGGGTGAGAGTAAGGTCACCGATTAGACGCATAGCTCTCTTCTGAAAGGAGTCCAGGATAGCGAGTGTAGAAGCGGCACCCCAGATGTGGGAGCAGTATTCGAGGTTTGGCCTTATTTGTGAAGTATATAAGGTATAGAGATCACCTGGTGAAAAGTATTTGCGAGCCCGGAAAAGGAAACCTAATTTCCTAGCAACCGCTTCTGCAATTGTTGTGACATGTTGGTGCCAATTGAGATTTCGATCCACAGAAATGCCAACAAGTGAATAACTTGGTTGTTCATTGTAATGGGTCTAGGGCTGGTGTATCTCTTATGAGATAGAAAGCTAGACTGGGATTTGGTGGGGTTGAATTTTACAAGATTTCTACTTCCCCAGTCTAATATTTTTTGGAGATCCACGGAGACAGAACCCTCTATGAGTCTGCGATCCTCATCTAATTGGGCTAATGAGACAGGCTTAGAATATTGTTTATTTGAGTGAAGGGTGCTGTCGTCCGCGTAACTGTGAACTGGGTTGGATGTGCTAGAAAGGAGGTCATTGATGTGGAGAAGAAACAAAGTAGGGGCTAAAGCTGAACCTTGAGGAACTCCTGCATTAATTGGATACAGTTTAGAGGAATGGCCATCCACGACAACAGGAATGCTCCGGTTGAAGAGGAAATTTGCTGTCCAGGTACAGAGTTTTGGTGGTAAGCCATAGGTCGGAAGTTTATTAAGCAGCGCTGCGTGCCAGACGTGGGCGAATGCTTTAACCATGTCCAAAGCGACAATCTGGGATTCATCATGTAGTTCCAGAGACTTGTTCCAAGAATGGATGAGAAGGGTCGGCAGTTGATCTGCGCTGACGAAATCCATACTGCGTGTGGTGGATTAGACTGTGTTTTTCAAGAAATTTTAGTAATTCGATGTTTATATACTTTTCCATCACTTTATAGACGACTGAAAGGAGAGAAATAGGCATGTAGTTGCTAGGAAGCGCTTTGGGTCCTTTCTTGGGGACGGGTTGTACTCGAGCATTTTTCCAGTTACTAGGGAATATGCCTCTATTGTAAGATGTCTGAAAGAGACGAGTCGAGACGGGAGCAAGTTCTGGTACGCATTTATTGAGAACAATTGCTGGGATCTCGTCAAGGCCAGTGGCTTTCCTGGTATTAAGAGAAGAGACCTTTTTAGTTTTGAAAATGATATCCGTAATTTTATGCGCGACATTGGAGACTGTTGGTGGTTGAACATTTGGAGGTGGGTTGAGTAGAATTGCCGGCGAACAACGAGTCAAAAAGTTCAGCCTTGCCCAGGGCGGTAGAAACAATTTCATCCCCTGAGACAAGAGCTGGCAACATGCTCTTGCAGAAATTATTCGCAATAGATTTACCAAGACTCCAGAAGGGTTTGCTGCCACTGGAGCTTAAGAGGACTTTGTTTTTGATGTGGTTATTAAACGAGTTTTTTGCCTCAGAAAGAATGCGGACATAGCGGTTTCTTGCGTCCTTAAATGTTTGACGGTTTTCTTGACTGGGCCTGTGTAGAAGCGTTTTGTGAGCTTTGACTTTTTCAAGTCTGTCCTTGTCACAGGATTTAGAAAACCATGAAAAGTATTGTTTACAAAACACCTCCGACCAACCGAGAAAATATGGAACTAAGAATACGAAGTGCCCTCCAACAATAATGGACAAAGTACTGCTCACTAATAAACATGTTAACTTGGACCTGAGGAAGAGGTTCATCAAGTCGTAATAATGGAGTGTGGTAATGTTTGGAGCACCAAGCTGTAATTTGGTTTTGACAAGACATGAATAAAATAGAAAGCTTTTGAAATGCGGACATGGACAAAAATCACAAAGTACATCGATAGAAAGACAAATAGAAGTTTTCTACAAGAGATGAGAACCAAAAAAAAAAAATGCTTCCTGAAAGAAATTGAGAGGAAAAGGGCAACATTTGTTCGATATATTTTGTAAAAATGGAAAGAGGAAGAGCAAGCGAAAAACTTCTGGCAAACCAGGCACAATTGATGAAGTGAGGAAGCTACAATTAAATCGATTGAGCTGCTAAAGAGAGATATTCATGGTTGCGACGATATGGCGACATCACCTGTAGACTGTGATGCATTATTACAACATAAAGTTTTATACAACACTTTATTTGTCGTTTAAATAATGAGGATAAAGCCTTACGTAGAGCCTCGGTGGTTCAGGGGTAGGAACGTGCATCTCTAAACCGAAAGGTACTGGATTCGAGTCCCAGGGTATCTCTTTCACTTTTTAGTGCAAACTGTAATAAGTTAACATCAACCGAGGTTCTGGCATTGTATTTGAGCAAGTTGAATGTCTGCACGTTCCGCTCTCGGAGGGGGCGTAAAGCCGTCGGTCACGTGTCAATGGGATGATGGGCACGTTAAAAATCTCTACCCCCCTTACAGAAAGGCGGGAATTCGGCAAAATTTCCAGGCTAGTGAGGTGAAACTGCTCCATGGTGTCGGTGATTGGCCATAGTCGCGCGGAAATAGGTCGACGTTAAAATAATAAAAAAGTTTCCTATACATTGCAGTGCAGAATAGTGTAAAAATGAGGTGAACGAACAAAAATGTACATCCAGGAAACAACTAGTTATGTGGACAAATTGTTTACAAAAACAAAAAGGAAATACTAATCAAACAGTGTGGTAAATTAGGAATGTCTGTCTGCATAAGTTTAAATTTCCTATTTCGATATATTTAGATGGTATCACGAAACAATTCCACTGGGTCTAATTACAAATAAATGATTATGCAACATGGTAGAATTTCAAATGTTTAATTGATTTTATACATAATAGTAAACAATCGATCAGGTTATTTAAAATAATGAAATCTTACAGTGCACAGACCTTCACCAATCGAACGTTAACCCAGTCAAATTAAAAGTCGTTGCCAGAAAAATTGCCAAAAAGTTACATTTACCATATATAGCTAGAAATTGGCCAATGTTCGTAGAAAAATTTAAATACTAACACCGCATACACAGTCAGGACCTAAAGTCCGTTGCCCCTCTCTGATTTTCTTTAAAGAATCACATGAGGAGATCTCGACTTTTGAATTTTGAAAATATTTCTTCAAATAAGCGCGATTGTCTGTGTTTTATATATATATATATATATATATATATATATATATATATATATATATATATATATATATATATATATATATATATATATATATATCATATATATCATATATATATATATATCATATATATCATATATATATATATATATATATATATATATATATATATATATATATATATATATATATATATATTAAAAATATCCAATGAAATTGCATGACCACCTAATTTGAGAATTAGAAGAACTTCAAAGATGTGTGAGGTATGTCAATAAATAGATCGATTTGTAACATGGAATGTCTACTTCAAAAGCATTTTTTTTCAAATATTTTAACCAAATGAAGGAGAATAGCGAATTTTGGTAAAAATGTTTTAATGGCAAATATATCTTGTTTTTAAAAGGACATTTGATTGGTAGTATAACCTATGTAGTGGTCACAATGTACCACATTTCATTAAAATAGCTTTGCTGTTTCAAAAAGTACAAACATTTTCCGAAAATAAAATAAAAAGTTCCAAAAAAACTGGTCCGATTTTCTTGGACAAAGAACCTCATCAAGCCATTTACACACCTGCCAAGATGTATTAATTGACAAGCAGCTTTATGACCAAAACTGAAAAAAATATGAAAATTTGCAAAAATTTCTTTTACAAAAATTCACCTTTTTTGCCGAAATTTCCTTCAGTAATGTTACTCCTAAGTTATATTTTTTACAAAAATTCGACAAATTGTTTTTACAATAACTTACTAAAGATTTTGTATTAATTTAAAAAAAATCTGAAAAATGTTACAAAAGACGATTTCTACGGAAACGCTAAAAACATTTCTGCGAAAACTTTTCAAAATCAGCCACTATTTGAGAGTGCCTGTATACGGCAGCTCCATTTTTTCGACGAGTAATAGAAACAAAAAGCTCTCTGAATGCGTCATTTCCATGAGGCTCCGCTATATATTGGTAAAAACACCGTTTCACAATTTATATGTGTATGTGCAATGTGCCAAAAACGTGAAAAGTTGCAAAACACTTGAAATAACTCAAAAACGATGAACGATATCAATTTTTTTCCTTGCAAATATGCATTATAATTTAATGAAAAATGCAAAAACGCAATAACACAAGGGGTGTTCTAGTAAAAAAAAAGTTTGTATGACCAACGACGTATGGGCCATCCTGTGATTATCCAAATAATTTGATAAGATGTAGGTCAAAACACCGTATAAGTAACGTATACAATTTTTGCTCGTATCTTGTATATAAACAAAAATATTGATTTTTACCGTAGAAATGCGTCGCCCTGTATATATGTGTAAACAGACAAAAACTGAAACTTATCCCGTATATGGGTTTTAGCGGTTGTAGTTCGTGCTCATTTGAGGAAATCGTTTCGCGGTGTTCTCAATAACTAATTTTTTCTAAGAAAATTTGCTAAAATATAGACTATTAAACCATGACCTCTATAGCTAACACTACTGCCAAAGCATCAGAAAGAGTGTCTATTTGAAATGGATTTTCTGAAAATATTTTAATAAAACGAAGGACAATGATGGTTGAAGCTGAAACTTAAGGTTTTGTAAAACACACTTATTAACACATTTCTTCTACACAATCCGTATTTGTTTCAGATTATTTGTCTGAAAATTGCAAATTTTAACGTTTCTAATCGCGAATGTGACGTTTTAAGAAGAAAAAATATAAAATGTTGAAAATATTTTGCGCCAAGAAAACCTTACCGTTATATGTAATATTCAATTGGTTTTGTTACCCACACAAAATATTTTGTTCTTGTGCTTTCCTCTGATCACCAGTGACACCCAAAATGTGTTTCTTTAAATGCCTACAACTTTTTTCTTTCAAGGTAGAGATCTGAGTTTCGGCATGTACATTAAGTTTGATAGTAGAAACGTATGTACCAAACTTGGTTGTCATATCTTTGTTATTTTCGGAGACAGAAAAGTTTTCCGAAAGAAAACTATAATTTTCCCGGAAAAACTAGTGCAATTTCCCTGGCTAACGAACTTGTCCAAGCTCCTTGAAGAAAGATATATACCAAATTTCATCAAAATCGGCCCATTATATATATATATATATATATATATATATATATATATATATATATATATATATATATATATATATATATATATATATCTATATATATATATATATATATATATATATATATATATATATATATATATATATATATATATATATATATATATATATATATATATAGATCTCCTGATTAGTGAATTTTTCGTCTTAAGAAAAATTCGTTAATAATGCTAGGTAATATTATATGAAACAGTTTAATAACGAAACACGGCAATAACAAATAGAAACTTAAACTCCACAAAACAACACAATTAGAAACGAAACTCAACAAATAATAAAATAGAATCTTAAAAATACACTAAATAGAAAATTGTTCAATATGGCCACCGTTTTGTTCAACGCACTTTATACACCTTTTTGCAAACTCTGGTGAGAGTGTTTCGGATAATATGATTTAGAGCTTCCGTGATTTTGTTTCGTAATTCATTGATATTTTGTGGTGGATTAATTTTATACACATCATTCTTCAGAGTACCCCAAAAATAAAAATCCACGGGTGTTATATCAGGACTTCGAGTACACCAATTAACCGGCTCATTGTTACAAAATACACGATTATTAAAATTTTGGTACAAAAGTTATTTGACGATCCTAGCATTGTGAGCTGGACAACCGCCTTGTTGGTACCAAATCTCGTCTAAATTATCATGAACTCTTCTAATTGTTAGTAAGATATCATTTCTCAATACATTAAGATACCTTTCCCCAGTTAAATTATTATCAAAAAAGAACAGACCAAGAATGAAGTTACCTGAATTTTTTTAAATTAACTGTCTAATTTACAAATAAAAATAACAGTTTTTTACCTAATAAGCCGCACCAAACATTAATACCAAATCTGTCTTGCAATCGTCTTTCTTCCTTTAGATGGGGATTTTTATTTGCCCAATAATCCCTATTATAGCGATTATATACACCACAATTTGTAAATCTGGATTCATCAGTCCATATTATTTTCAAATGAAAATTTTCATCTTGCTGACATTGTCCTTGATACCATCTGCAGAATTGAAGTCGCTTAGGGTAATCGTCAACATTTAAGCCTTGTATTATTGTAGGTTTGTATGGATGGTAATAACTTTGTTTTAATACACGGTGTACCGTACTTTTTGGAACGTCAATTTGTTCACCATAAAACCGAACAGATTGCGGAGGGTTTTCGTTTGAAATCTGTAAGATGTCATTATTTCTTTCTTTATTTCTAGGCATTGGTAGTTTCTTTGCGTGGAAGCTAATCTCGTTCACTATCCTGCGAAATATTTTGGTGTTTGGTTGTCGTCTTTCTGGGTATATTTAAAATAAACAGGCAACAAACTATTTAGTACAAAATTCTAAGCAACGTGTTAAATACACCTCAAATTCTTCAGATAATTAAGAATGGCAGTATTCTTAATTGTTGCGATAGTGTTATATCCATAGCAACCTTTTTTCTGTTGTTTTCAGTTGACTTACGTTTAAAAATCAAACAATTTTCAAAGGCGTCTTTGTAAATCATTAATCTGCTTTTTATTAAGTTCTGTTGGTAAATTTAATTAAATTATAACAATTTTTTAGGATAATGTTGTAATGTAAAATATCATTTGTAATAATGGGTCGATTCATTGGTGTGCTCAAAGTTCCTATTTTTTTATCGTAAATCATTACGGAGGGTATGTTAAAAGTAGAAGTCTATTGTTAGACTCCATGGCCTACTGCTTTTTGAACACTTTTTTTTGTCATTTGTTTTCTGGTATTGGATTTCATAGCCTACTATCCTCAAAACGGTTTTTCTCATAATTGTCAGTGCAATTATAAGATTTCTCAAGCATGTTGTACATCATTGCAAAGCTCTTTTCGAAGGCTATCACATGAGCAAAAAATTCAATATGGCTGCCATAATAAAAACAAACGTTGATACATGTAGCTCAAAAACAAATGACAATTCAATGTTGAGAATAGCACCAAAAGATTACTCTGTAAAAAGTGTCCTCATAATGTGCAAGTCTTAGACATGTCAGATCAACGCCTACTTAGATATTGAAGAAAAAAAAATCAACAAATTTTGTTTTATTCAAAATAACTCGAAAACGAAAAGAGGAAGGGCAAAGTACAAGTCATATTTGGAACGAGCATGAAATTCTACAAAACTATATCTCATAATAATCTAATCCCTATATCTAATAATAGCGGAGACAGCAATACATTCCCATCGAGTTTGGGACACACTATATATATATATATATATATATATATATATATATATATATATATATATATATATATATATGTATATATATATATATATATATATATATATATATATAAAACTGGTCCCAAATATGGGTTCCAAGGGTCCTAGTTCTTGTCTAAATTATTCGCTAATACAAACTGAACTTTTTCAGGATTAAATCCAAGCAAATTCAACTTACTCCACAGCCTTGAAAACTTAAGGGGGAAATATTTATAAAATAACTGTGTAATAGTAATAAAAACACGTCAACTCATTCAAAGGCAATTATAATCTTATACAGTTATTACAGCATTGAAAACAATTACACAGTTAATTTAACAAAAATCATTAACAACTCATAGGCAAAATAATTTGAAATACATTAATCTATTTATTTCCAGCCTTGAAACTGCCAAGTCTGTTATGGTCAAAGATTTTCATTATTCAAGGAGCAATTAACAATGGGTTGTTTGAATTTTTAAATCGATGGCAGAAATTTTAAAGATCGATCGAAGTAAAAGCAAAATAGTTTTGTATTAAAGGACCAAAACAGCCATGTTTTAGCAGATTTTTTCAAAATGAACTTTTGCGTTTTTTTACAAACAAATATATGTGTGTGTGTGTGTGTTCTGTTTCTTTAACGTCGGTCTATTTCCGCAACTATGGCCAATCACCGACGCCGGGGAGCAGTTTCACTATCCTGGAAATTTTGCCGAACCCCTGCCTTCCTGCAAGGAGGGTAGTGCTCATCGCAGGTTCCAATCTTCACTTAGCTACTTTCAGAAATAATGTAGTGGTGTCTTCCCAAAATTTAAGATGCTGGTCCGATCAAAGTCCAAATTGGGTAATACATTGCAAAAGGGATGTTTCCGTATTTATTATGAACACTCTGTATAAGATATGCGGATGATATTGTATGAATTGATACACTAGGTCACTCTTAATCTATTGGCACTGTATTCTTTGCAAGACACTTAGTAGCGTTTAGATAGGGCAGTCCAAAAGTCGATTTTTTTTTCATTTTTTGCGCTCAAGTTGTGAACACTCTGTAGAAGTCACGATGTTGAAACTTGGGATATTTGATTTTTTTCGTAGAAAAATGCCTAATATGCTTTCGTCATTTATGGGGTCTTATTTGTTAGCGTAGTAGGCTATAGAAAAAGCGAATCTTAAAATATTGCATACCAGGATCTAGAGCTTTTGCTGTACTTTTTTTTTTCAAATTCGATCGACCCGTGAAATAATGAATTGTCGCCCCTTAAAGTGAAACACACTGTATATATGCATATATGTATATAAGTATATATGTATTATGTATATATGTATATATGTATAAATGTATAAATGTATAAATGTATCTATGTATATATGTATATATGGATGTATGTATATATGTATGGGTGTACAGGATGGGCCAATTAAAACATCCTAACTGGAAAAATATCGAAATTAAAAAAAGGAGAAAGCCGAGACGCGTCTACTTTGTTTTCAAGGGGGACACATGATGGCGTAAGTTTTAGTGTCTTGGAACCTACACCTTAGAGCCTCGGTGGCTCAGTGATAAGAACGTGTGCCTCTGAAGGGTACTAGGTTCGATCCCAGGGTTTTCCTTCTGCACATTCCGCCCTTCGTAGGTGGCGTAAGGCCTTCGGTCCCGTGTCCATGCGAATTTTGGCACGTTAAAGACTACCTTCCTTACAAAAAGGCAGGCGTTCGGCAAAATTTTCACGATAAGTGAAACTGCTCCCTAGCGTCTGTGATTGGGCATAGTAGCGAAAATAGACCGACGTTGAAAAAAAAAAAAAACACACACACACACAACGAACCCCTTAGTCAATGCCGTAAAGTACCCCTTAAATTTTATTTTTTAATGGCACCCTATGTTGAGTGACGCCGAATTTTAAAGCATTCTCAATTCTGCTCAGGACAACATACGACATTTTTTATTTTTGGTTTGGATATGGCAATAAAATCATGAACTGAAGACTAAGACAAAATATCAATGAATGAAAGAATTTTGTTTAATTAAATGTTACAATTGTTTTCCCTGCACTTCCATACAATAATAAAATCTTTGCTCCAGTTGCGAAGGAACATTGCGAAGCATTTCGGGCGTTATCTGACGACATTCTTCAACAATTCGCCGACGAAGCTCCTGTAGTGAGTTTGGTCGCGTTGCATAAATTTTCGACTTCAAGTGTTCCCATAGAAAAAAAGTCCAAGGGTGTTAAATCTGGCGATCTGAAAAGCCACTCAATTGAGCCTCGGCGTCCTATCCAGTGATTAGAAAAGTTCTGATTAAGAAAATCACGCACAGCTGCAGCATAATGTGGTGGAGCAGACATCATCTTCTATCAAAGCGTAATTTTCCAACACTTCCACAATCGTCGGGTAGATATGCGTTTCCAGTAGATCCAGATACATGTTTTCTTTCAGATTTCGAGGTAGGAAGAAAGGCCCTATGAGGTGGTATACCAGTATGTCCGCCAAGCATTCCATCCAATTATCCCGGATGCTGCGTATGAATTTCACGAAAAATCCTTGGATTTTCAACCGTAAGTATGGCAGTTGACTTGGCCACCCAGTTGGAACGTACACTCATCGGAAAAATACTTCACAGAACTGTACGCGGCGATCAGAATTGTCTTCATTATGTTCCTGTACCAAACTAATGGATGAAACTTATTAATTTTTAAGATTCGACGGCAACTAGCTATAGAAATTCCTGAAGTACTGTCCTGAGACTCAAGTTTGGTTCCATTGCGATGTGACCCAGGACAGCTACCTGATTACCCTCATTACGTACGACCTGCTCACCTTGATGCTTTCTGTTTGCAACCGATCCAGTTTCCCAAAATGTATGCATTAAATCCAAAATGTACCGATGCGAATTGTTTTTTTAAGATCACGATCATTAAAAGTCTGTGCTGCCTGTCATGCAAAGTTGTTCTTGTAAAACAAACTAACTATTTCCACTTTTTCAGCAATTGTATAAACCAATTTCACGAGTTGAAGTTTAATAGATTTTGTAATGATTTTACGCGATATATACTTATCTTGTTTGAAGCAAAACTGAATTGATAAAGCTTATTAAGAGATAAACTGAAAGTCTTAAAAGAAAATAGTTATATCAAGAAATTGTTAAAAAATTCGTCAAACAACGTCCAAAATGCTTTGAAGTGGAGCAAATATTTTATAATTATATGGAAGTGGAGGGTAAGAAAACAATTTGAACATTTAAATAAAATTATTTCATTCATTGATATTTTTGTCTTATTCGTTAATTGATGATTTTATTGCCATATCCAAACCAAAATTTAATAAGTCGTATGTTTTCATGAGCAGAATTGAGAAAGCTATAAATTGAGGTGTCACTCAGCACAGGCTGTCATTTAAAGTTCAAGGGTAATTTACCCCTCTGTCTAAGGGATGGGTGCCAAGACACCAAAACTTACACCATCATGTGTCCCCCTTGAAAACAAAGTCGACGTTTCTCAGCTTTTCCAGGTAGAAAGTTTTAATTAGCACACACATACATACATACATACATATATATATATATATATATATATATATATATATATATATATATATATATATATATATATATATATATATATATATATATATAGCGTGTCTCACGTAGACGTTCCATTAGCCGTTTCTGGAGTACGGCTCACAATTGAATTCTGAAAATTCACGCCGTGGGATTCTCGAAATTTCCAGTTCACTGAAAATATTGACGTTAGTATGGGACTTCCGGTTATACCGGAAGTAGACGTAAACTTTCTTATTTCAAATGGAAGATGTATTTTATTACGGATCTAGATTGCTCGCCAAATTTTATGGTAGGTTTTACTAACATGTTATGCCATTTTTCTCAACCATTTTCGAGATATTTGACTTTTACACACCTGTATCTCTCTTATTTTTCAACCTGAAGAGTTGAAATTTTAAAATGCAAATTTTAAAATGCAAATTCTGAAATGCCACAAAATATTTGGAATTTACTAAAGCTAGTACAAGTTAGACAGGGTGCCCGAAATAGACCGGTCAATCGTGACAACTTTAAAACCTAATAAATCTCTTATTTTAAATAGAACAGCCTATATTTTATAACGTTAGTTCATGTACTTTTTATTGTCCTCTCGATTGGTATCAGCATTCCCTATACCTAAGTCCCACCGATTTGAAGATATTTAAACATTATTCGCGATAAGAAATAATTATTAGTCAGTTTATCGGGTTGCCTAACAGATGAAAATGTTAAAACGTCATCTTCCGACATAAGTAAAATATGCGACGACTTTTGAATATAACTTTTATTTACGAGGAGTATAATCGAATTATTAACAGAAGATGGTGTCAAAGAGATTTCCACATAAACACAGATCAACTCGTTACATGATCAGAATACTACTAAAAAATTTCTAAGAATTGAGTATTTCGTCCTGGATATTGTCGCATTCTGCAGCAAGTAATAATACCAGCGCTGAACTCCTTGCATGAACACGAAGCTGCAGAAGTTTGGTATCAACAAGATGGAGCTCCACCACACAATTCGCAGATAGTAAGCGACCTACTCCAGGAAACATTTGAAGACAGATGGATAACTAACTGTGGTCCTCATCGTTGGCCGGCCCGCTCACCAGACTTGACTCCACTAGATGTTAGTATCTGGGCGTGCATTAAGAACAAAGTTTACCAGGAACCACCTACTTCAAATGCCGCGAAGTGAACGTTGCAAATTTCGAACATTTATTGTGAAGTGATAACACACAAATGTCTTTGTTCCCTAATACTGCTTTACTCTTATGAAATTTTGGACGAAACACTCCATTCTTAGAAAGTTTTTAGTAGTATTGTGATCATGTAACGAATTGATCTGTGTTTATGTGGAAATCTCTTTGCAACCATACGACATCTTCTGGTAATAATTCGATTCAAAAGTCGTCCCATATTTTACTTATGTCGGAAGATGACATTTTAAATTTGCATCTCCTAGGCAACCTGATAAACTGACGAATAATTATTTCTTATCGCAAATAATGTTTAAATATCTTCAAACCGGTGGGAGTTAGGTATAGAGAATGAACTATCGTTATAAAATATAGGGTGTTCCATTTAAAATAAGAGAGTTATTAGGTTTTAAAGTTGTCACGACTGACCGGTATATTTCGGACACCCTGTCTAACTTGTACTAGCTTTAGTAAATTCCAAATATTTTGTGGCATTTCAGAATTTGCATTTTAAAATTTCCACTCTTCCAGTTGAAAAATAAGAGAGATACAGGTGTGTAAATGTGACAATGTTTTTTAAGAAATTTTTGAAAAAAGTAAAATATCTCGAAAATGGTTGAGAAAAATGACATAACATATTAGTAAAACCTACCATAAAATTTAACGTAGAATCTAGATCCGTAATAAAAAAAACGCCATATTACTTTTGAATTAAGAAAGTTGACGTCTATGTATGACCGGAAGTCCCATACGAACGTAAATATTTTCAGTGAATTGGAAATTTCGAGAAACACATTTGCGTGAATTTTCAGAATTCAATTGTGATCCGTACTCCAGAAACGGCTAATAAAAGGTCTACGTGGGACACATGTATACATATATACATATATATATATATATATATATATATATATATATATATATATATATATATATATATATATATATATATATATATATATATACATATATATAATGTGAAACATATCAATCAAAATTTAAAAACTCCTCTCCCGAAAAAGGCGGCAAATATATTGAACAACTTTCAATACTCAACGTACTTAATGACAGTATTGCATGTCTCTTGTTACATTAACCTGCTCGACCTTTTAGGCTCTGATTCAAGATGAGATAACAGAGAACACACTTAATGCAGAATATCTTAAGAACAATTATAGATCATTCACCTGGAAAAACAGAACGAAGCAGACCCACTGGTAATATGTGTAATACTTCTGGGCATCTTCGTCGTTGAAGTCGTTTGCAATACCGGGATGGGCAACCTCCAGGCCAACCTGTAACAAAAACAGAACAGACGTTGTAATTACTGGTGAAGAAGCAAGAAATGATAGCCTGTCATTAATGTTTGTCTCAAACATCTCCCAACTCACATCTTTTATTTTAAATTATAGATGTTCTCTGGTATTTTATTCAATAAAAAAACAACCCATTTTTATTTCGTTGAAAACAGTCATACATCAAGCCGGAGAGAATGTTTTAATTACTAGGCACCAAAGTTTTCTCAAAATTAATTAAACATTACTTTCGAAACACAAACAGAACAAATGAAATGTAAATAGTTATGGGACTCGTCTATTGTTTTGTTACCGATAAGCTAAAACAAAGTTAGTCATTTACATGTACTTTCACTTGATAATGTAACTTACATTTTATTACATTCTTAATTACAGTCAATAGTTCTTTGTTTTACTGGCGCATGTACATTGAAACAATTATCAAAAAGTATGAACGCAGCAAGTGCGTTGTGGTAGCGAATTTTCATAACAATGTTTTAAATTGCAATTTTTTTTTACAGAAAGGAATCCATTTTGGTATGACCCAGCGATTCTCAACAAGTAAGGCGCGCGCGCCCCCCAGGGGGGCATGATAAAACTAAAATAGAAGCGCTAGCATACTAAGAAAAAATGCACAAAAAAATATTATTAAAAAATTATTTAATTTAATGAAAGAAAAGAAATAGAATACACTTATATAGGATTGTATTAGTACTACACAATGTATTTAATAATTAACTTATCAATATTGAATTAAAAACAAAATTAATAATTATTAGTAACTCCCTTGGGCCTGTTTTGCAAAGCAAAGTTTTTCGAAAGAATGTTTAATATTAGAAATTGACACTTTGAGCTATTTTTAGTGAATTTTCTTTGAAAAATTCACTAATGAGAAGATCTCGGCTTTTGAATTTTGAAAAAAATTCTTTAAATGAGCGCTAACTAAGCCTTCTAGAACCCATATCCAGGGTCAGTTACAATTTATATATATATATATATATATATATATATATATATATATATATATATATTTAGAAAGATTTCTGCGGCCTTTAATGTGAGACATGCTTGGTTCTCGGGTTAAACCGCGTCCAGAATTTATGGAAACTCGTCATTTCGGCTCCTGTTTTGGAGCCATTATCAAGAGGTAAAGGAAATATGTAAGGACACTCAATCTGCCTACTCCTTAGAGTGATGGACAAATGTGGGTAAAGGAAATATGTAAGGACACTCTAATGCCTCAATCTGCCTACTCCTTAGAGTGGTGGACAAAGGTGGGTAAAGGAATTATGTAAGGACACTGATCTGAGAGTGTCCTTACACATTTCCTTTACCCACCTTTGTCCACCACTCTAAGGAGTAGGCAGATTGAGGCCTTAGAGTGTCCTTACATATTTCCTTCACCCACATTTGTCCATCACTCTAAGGAGTAGGCAGATTGAGGCCTTAGAGTGCCCTTACATATTTCCTTTACCTCTTGATAATGGCTCCAAAACAGGAGCCGAAACGTCGAGTTTCCATAAATTCTGGACGCGGTTTAACCCGAGAACCAAGCATGTCTCATATATATATATATATATATATATATATATATATATATATATATATATATATATATATATATATATATATATATATATATATATATATATATATATATATATATATATATATATATATATATATATATATATATATATATATATATATATATATATATATATATAGCTGCAATTTGAGCGGCATCTTATACAAATTATTTCGATAATCACAGGGCGCCCACAAGTCGTTGCGATACAAATTTTCACCCCTTATATTGCTGAATTTTTGCATTTCCCATCTAATTGTGATGCATGTTTGTTTTCGAGTTATTTCAATTGTTTTGCAACTTTTCATATTTTTGGCACATATCAAAAATTGTGATACAGCGTTTTTACCAACAAAAATTGGAGTCTAATGCAAATGGCGGATTCAGAGAGGTTTTCGTTTATACTATTTCATGAAAAAATCTAGATGCTATGCACCGGCCGCTCTCAAATAGTGACTGAGTTGAGTTGAGTTGAGTTTTGAGATGGCCTTGAACTCTTCGTCCATCAGCCACAGACTTTTATTTTGTACTTTTGCAGCCGGAAATTGTCGGAGATAAAATATATCCCTACCATATACATATATGTACTTGCATAATAATCTTATAGTTACTAAAATTAGTACAACCCTTATACCTACATACACCTATATACACATACACATAATCACATAATATATTCTTTCCATATATTTTTTTTTTTCAATTATAAGTGGGAATTGACTGGGACACTTATCGCCAAGGGACCCGTCATGGCTAATGGACATACTGACTTGGGCCACGGAAAAGATAGGTAAACACAAGGTTCGACAGTAGGAGATCTAAATCTAATAACATATTTCACCTATATATACACACACATATATACATACATATACATATATATATACACACACATATACACATATATAAGCCACTACAGTCTATAGTCAGATACCAATAATGCTACTTAACTATTACTTTTACTACATTCACACCCTCATTCATACTTACATACTTGTTCCCACTATATACATTCCATAAGTTTACATAATTATAAATATCTATATTATATTATATTATAACTTTACAAAATAATGCTTATTTTATTAAAAAATGACCACAACAAAAAATACACCTCCTTGGTTTTCAAGTTTAAAAGGTAGCTTAAGTTTAAGGGATATTGTATTTCAGGAACATTTTGTTTCAATAACTGGAATAATGTGTTTCGTTGATTTTCATACAAGCAACAAGCAAACAAAATATGCTCCAAATCACACCTTGAGGTTCCATCGCAATTACAGTATAGTGTTGGTTCTATACCGATACGGTTTAAGTGATATCTGTATCTTCCGTGGTTTGTTTTCAATCTTGTAATGGTGGTTATTACTTTTCTGTCACTGTTATTGTGTAACGTTTCCAAGTCGTTCTTTTCTGGAAGTTGCGGATGCAGCCATTTGTATCTGTTATTAGACTTTTTTGTGTATTTATCCCATTCGGTTTTCCACATATTTTTCAGATTTAGTTTGCTATTTTGCATAAAATCTGCAAACGGGATGTCAAGATCTTGTTCTATTGGTTGTAATATTGCTTCTCTGGCCAACTGGTCAGCTGCCTCGTTACCTTTTATTTGACTGTGTCCTTTCACCCAGATGAATTTTATACACATATTCGTATTACTACAACAACTTTGTCTTATCCTACCCAATATGTGATTCCAGTTTTTGGCATGATGACTGTTCTTTAATGCAGACAAAGCTGTTTGCGAGTCACTAATAATTAGTACGTATTTTCTTTGATTTTCTAAAGCCCAATGTATTGCTTTTTCTATAGCAATCATTTCTGCTGTGCATATTGTAGCCTGTTCCGATAGCCTGTACATTTTGGAATTGTTAAGCTGCTCTACGAAAAATGCTGCTCCCACTCCATGCTGACTTTTGGATCCGTCTGTGTATATGTGTGTGTAGTTTGGGTAATACTCATCCAGTATGCTTCTAAAAATATTTTGATTCACTGTATCTTGATCGGTGTAAGATGGAATGTTGACGTCCAGAGCACGAGTTGTAACTTCGTAAGCAAATTGAAATTTTGTTGAGATCGGGTTAGCAGTTATATATCTTTCAAATTTTGCAGTATCATAATATGCGTCTGCTAACGGAGGATTCTGTTTAATTTTCCAATACTTATTTATGATCGTGTCTACACATAAGGAATGCATCTCTTGAATTTGATCTTGATCTCTGCTTCTCAGTTTAAGAGCTTGTCTATTCGCCAGGAGCTTAACTCTTAGATGAAATGGAGGTTCCTGTGTTTCTGCAAAGATTATTTCTGTTTGTGTTGATTTCATGGCTCCAATAGATACCCTGAGAGCTTTGAGTTGAACTCGTTCAATTTTTTTCATATTTGTTTTGGAGCAGCTTCCATAAACCACACAACCGTAGTCCAGTAGGGATCGAATGTACGATCTATAAAACATCATAGCCACTTTAAAATCTGCACCCCACTGGTAGTGAACTGTTGCTTTTAAAATGTTTATACCTCGCTCACATTTTGCAACTGTGTTCCTTATGTGTTGTGTCCAAAGCAATTTGTTGTCAATGTGTATTCCCAGGTATTTATACACGTTAACTGTTTTTATGTTATAAGAATGTGTCTCAATTTCTTGTGGCATTTGAAGACGATGTCTTGTGAGGCACATAATTGCTGTTTTGTCTAGATTAAGTTGAAATTGCCGTTCGCTTATCCACTCATCGATAACGTTAATTGACCTTCTTAAATGCAAGAGACATTCGTCGTAGGATGGTGCAATTGTATACACACATATATCATCTGCATACTGAATACACCGGGTATGGCTATCCAGCATTTGATGCAAATTTTTTGTATAAATATTAAATAGTATCGGACTCAAAAGTGAGCCTTGTGGTAAACCTTTTCTCATAATCCTGGGTCCATGAATCTGGTTATTTTTATCCCTCACGTAAACTTCTCTTTCATAGAACAGGTTAATTATATTTAGTGCTGCATTATGTGTGATTTTACAACTCAACAAGTCGTTCTTCAATATTTTTAAATCAACACAGTCATATGCACCTGTGATATCTAGAAACAGGCACAAGACATATTTGTTTTCTGAAAAGGCATTTTGAATATCTGTTGTTAGACGACATACTGCTTTCATTGTTCCTACTCCTTTGCGAAATCCATATTGACAATTAGATAAAATTTGGTGATGTTCAACAAACCATTCCAGTCTTGCTTTTATCATTCTTTCGAAGGTCTTGGTGATACAGCTCATCAGAGAAATGGGTCGATAAGACTTGGTACATTGAGGGTCATTAGACTTCTTCAGCAGTAAACAGAGCACAATCTCTTTCATTTTCTCTGAATACTTTCCTCTACACCACCAATTATTAAATATTAAGAGGAGGATATCTTTGGCTTTTTCACATAAATTTGATAAAATTTTATAAGTAATCTTATCCTTTCCAGGGGCTTTATTCTGAGTAGTTTTGAGAGCTTTTTCTAGGTCATATAATGTAAATGGTTTATCAAACCATTCTTTAGTAGGGTGTTGTATAAAATCTCCAATATCGTCTGACACTCCAATTGTAGCAAGCTCATCTAATATATTTATGGCTGTTTCTTGATCAGGATACATTTGCGCGTTATTACTTCCTCTGTTGTTGAATTTTTTAATAAATTTCCATATATGTGTTGCTGGTGTGTTTTTGCTTAAGCTGCTAACGAATGTTTGCCAGGACTTTCTGCTTTTTTCTTTTAACTTTTTCTTTACATGCGCTTCAATTCGCTTATAATTTAAGTAATTTTCCCAGTTTGAAACAAGATTGTATTTTTGTAGAGCTTCCTTTCGCTGTTTGACCAGATCCGTACAGCATTGGTCCCATCAAGCTGGTTGTTTAACTCTGTTTTTACTGATTTGTGTTTCCTGTATGGCATAATTTGCGGCTTCTGTAATTGCGTTTACTAAATGGGTTAGAATGTCTTGAGGTGTACCTGCTGTCGTAGTCAGTTTTCTGTTTAACTCAGTTTTGAATACTTCCCAGTCCGCTGTGTCTTCTCTCCATCTAGTATATGGGATATACTGTGCACCCACGAGTATTTCATTTAAAGTAATTAAAATAGGGTAGTGGTCTGAACCAAGATTATCATTTATTACTTTCCAGTCAGTTTTTTGAGCTATACTAGGTGAGACTAACGTTATATCTATCATCGATGGCGCTTCAAAAGGCCTTGCAACCTTTGTGGGCGTTCCATCATTAATGACAACAAAGTTAGTATTATCAAGTGCATCGGCCAAGTTTATCCCGTTACTATCATCCCTTACCGATCCCCATAGGCCAAAGTGACAATTAAGGTCGCCACCGATGATAGTATTCTTGTTAACAAAGTTTCTTAAAAATTGGGTCCATGCTACTGTATCTATCCTAACATTAGGCGGTTTATAAATGCTAACAATATTAATATTTAACTGTGGTAAATAAACACCGCACACATCTACATCATTATGTGGTACATAATTCATTTCAATTTTTTTTAAATTAATATGTTTGGCTATAAATATTCCTACTCCCCCCCCTCTGCAGTGCATTCTATCTTTTCTAACTAAACTATAATTTCCAACTGCAAAAGTACTATCTTTTGGTTTTAACCATGTTTCGCTAACAAGTACAACATCAATGTTGTTATCTGCTAAAAAATTTATCAAACTATTTTTATTATTTTTTACGGAATATGCATTCCACTGAATTATTTTAATGCAATTATTGACCTGATTCCTCATCATTATGTTCGATTATAATATTACCCACCAATTTGTAGACTGAATCCCTAATATTAAATTTATTTATATTTATTGCTGCTATTTCTGGATTTATTTTTCTTACCAATTCTGAGATAATGTTTGTTAGGCCTTCTGTTATTTCCTCTTTATAACTCATATATTTATCCCTATATGGATTAGGTAAAATGGAACGTGTTTCTCTGTCTGGTGATGAGTCTGACACTTTACGTTTTTTCTGTGTCTGTGAATTGTCAAAGGAGTTAAGTGGTGTGGGTTGTGTGTTACGTGATGGCTGCGTATTTACGCGTTGTGTACGTCTAGTATTAATTGTTTTAGGTTGTGTACGTTCAGATTGGGGTGTAAGTGAAGGGTATTCTACTAGATCTGTCAAAGCCTGAAACCTGTTAGAAACTGCTACTTTTGCATATGTTGGTTTTTTTTCAACAACCTCTGCTTCTTTAAAAGATAAATTTTGATTTGCCATTATTTGTTTTATATTTTTTTGCTTAAGATAAACTGGGCATTCCCTTGAAGTTGTTGAATGTTCGCTATTTTTACAGTATATGCAATACTGCTCATTATTGCATTCCTTAAAATTGTGATTTTCCCCGCATTTTCTACAAATAATATCTTGTTTCTTGCAAATTCTAGCCACATGCCCGTATCTCAAACACTTCATGCACTGAACTACAGGATATATATAAGGCTCCACAATAAAATTTACCCCATTTATTCTAATTTCAGTCGGTAATGTATCTCCCAAAAATGAAACTATTATTATTTGTCTTGGTACTAGTTTAAAATCCCCGTTATTATGATCTTTAACCCTTTTCATCATTCTTGTTACTTCTGTAACTTCCATTTTTGATTCGATAGCCTGTTTTAAATAATCAGTTTCAAAATATGTGTCCACTAACCTGACGATTCCTTTTTTCTGGGTATAAAATCTAGGTATATATGCCACTAAGTTATTCTCCAGTAAAACATTATGATTTATCAAACTATTTGCTGCTTGGTAGTTATTTAAAATAACCTTCACTCTATTGTATCCTACGATTTTAATATCTAATATTGCCTTCTTTAAATTATTGTCCTTAAATAGATAGTGCCCCACTTTCACGGGATACAATCGTGACAAGCCTTTTTCTTTATATTCTACGTACACAAAATAAGGTGCTTTATTAGATACATTATATTTATTATTAAAATCTAGGGTCCTGTTATTGTTCACATTTATTTCTTCATTTAATAAATTATTGCTATCGCTTACCTGATAATCCATATCATTTCTGTTTGTAGGTGGCTCGCAGCCACCTGAATGTTCACTCATTACCTACCTTGTTATTTTACCTAATTTATAATTTGTTTATTATTGGAATACAACTATCACAATTTCTATACAATGGTTAGATTTTATTTTGTTAAACAAAACAGGATAATTTAGTTTTAATTTAACCAAGAATTCACAAATTTTTATCGCTCACTTTCCCGAGATATACACCGTATCACGGCCACAAGCGAACTGTAAATAGTGACTGAATTTAAAAATCTCGAGACGCAGCAAGTGCGTTATGGTAGTGAATTTTCATAAAAATGTTTTTATTGCAAATATGTGTGTTTTCTTTTTAAGAAAGCAGACATCAATTTTGGTTACCAGTATAACCTATATAGAAAAAGCAGGCATCAAATTTGATTACCAGTATAACATATATAGTAAAAACAATGTGCCATGTTTCATCAAAATAACTTGATTGTTTGAAAACGTACAGAAATTTCCAAAAGTAAACCAAAAGTGTTACTGAAAAAATCCGTTTCTTGGTCAACCTTATAGGTTAATAGCAAATTGAGCTTTTCAAATATGAAGCATTTAATCAAAATTCGCAACCACAACGCACTTGCTGCCTCCAGAATTTCTTAACTTACAAACATGCATTATATTTCGATGGAAAATGCAAAAAAATAAGGCGTTTTCGACAAAAAAAATTTATTTGTATCACCAACGACTTATGGGCCACCCTGTGATTGTCGCAATAATTTTTTAAGATGTAGCTCGAAACACTGTATAATTAATGTATACAATATTTTTTCATATCTTGTATAATAACGAATATATTGAGCTTTATTGATTTTTTACGAAAATTCGACAAAAATTATATACCATTAAACAATAAACTCTATAGCTAAGGCTACTGCCAAGCATCAGAGAAAGGGTCTATTAGAAATGAATTTTCTGGAAATATTTTAGTAAAATGAAGGACAATGACGGTTGAAACTAAGAGTTCGGTGTATGTAAAACATTCTTCTTGAGACATTTTCTTTCCATAGCCCGTATTAGATTCAAGTTATTTGCCTAAATGTTGCGAATTTTGACGTTTTCAATTGTCACTTGGACGTTTTGAGGAAACCCCCAATTTATTTTTCTTTAAATGCCCATAACTTTTTTGTCTTTTGACATACAGAGCTAAATTTTGGTAGGTGGCACACCTATAACGATATAAACCAGCTTACCAAATTTGGTTGCCCTTACTTTGTTAATTTTGGAGATATAAATATTTTGCGAAAGAAAACACAAATTTTTCCGGGAAAACCTCGGCGGATTTTCCTGGCTAACAAAATTATCCAAGCGACTTGCGAAAGGAATGTACTTACCAATTTTGACGTTTAAAATCGCAATTTTGACGTTTTGAGGAAAATCCAAATTTATTTTTCTTTGAATGCCTGTAACTTTTTTATCCTTTAACCTACGGAGCTAAATTTTGGTAGGTAACTTGCCTATAATGACATAAATCCGCATATGAAATTTGGTTGCCCTTACTTTGTTAATTCCGGAGATATAATTTTTTTTTCGAAAGAAAACACAAAATTTTCCGGGAAAACCTGGACCGATTTTCCTGGCTAACGAACTTATCCAACCCATTTGCAAAAGGAATTTATTCACCAAATTTAATCAAAATCGGCCCATTATTTTTTGAGTTATCGGTGTGATACATATATATATATATATATATATATATATATATATATATATATATATATATATATATATATATATATATATATATATATATATATATATATATATATATATATATATATATATATATATATATATATATATATATATATATAAACATATAAAAATTTAAACCGACCCCGGATATGTGTTCTGGGGGGCCTAATTAGCGCTCATTTGAAGAAATTTTTTCAAAATTCAAAAGTCGGGATCTCCTCATTAGTGAATTTTTTTTAAGAAAATTCACTAAAAAATCAAACTGTCGTAACTCAATTTGTTCAAATACAACACAGTATGTATTTTATGCTTCAGAAGTGAAGGGCATAATAGCATAATAATAGTTTAATAAGTTATTTAAAAAAAGTTTTCGCATTTCCGTGAAAAAAATTGGTTGTAATTTTTTATGAAAAAAGCTTACGGTACATTGTTTCTATTATAAAGGTTATACTGGTAACCAAATTTGACGTCTGCTTTGATTGAAAAAAAAGACATGTTTGCTATTAAAAACATTTTTATGAAAATTCACTACCATAACGCACTTGCTGCGTCCAGACTTTTTTTAAGTTTGATTAAACCCACATTATGTATAAATTTTATTCAAATTATATATGCCCTCGTATACTTGCATATATAAAGAGTAATATGAGTTATTTTAAAATGTATGATCTAACAAAACCTTCATAATATATTAATTGCTAAGACCTTTGATATGGTTGCGTCTACACACATTGTTGCATATATGCATATTTACGGTGCCTTAATTCCAGGTTATTCTGTTTTAATAAATACCCACAAATTACAAATATGATCGCTGGAAAATGATATTTCAACTTGCACTGGACAATACTCGAATATTAATATTGTTCAAGATAGAGCTAAACAACATGTGCTGTGTGCTAATCACTTATTTAAATAATCTAATTATCAAGTCTGTATAATGTATCTTGCTAAATATAGCAGGATGCTCTAGAAGTTTATTTGTAAACAAACAATGATTTGTCAGTGTCAGATAGTTCATGCACCTAGATTATCTCATAAAATTGTTATATAAATTCTGGTCACATGGTTCGGAGCCATTCTTCTATGAAACACGTGTAATATCGGGTTTACAAACTTGTAAGGTAGATATGTTAAAAGAATACTAAAATTATTTGGACTGTACTTTACTGAACCATATGTGATCTTGCCTTGTGCGTATAATACATGCTGTTTTAGATGCGAACGCTCATATGCAGTGCCAGTTTGCAACTTGGAATTAATTCAATGTATTTATGGAAATAGAGCTTTTTAGTGAATTTTCTCAGAAAAAAATTCACTAGTGGCGAGATCCCGACT
The DNA here is from genome assembly GCA_964006375.1 of Tillus elongatus. Lineage (NCBI taxonomy): Eukaryota > Metazoa > Arthropoda > Insecta > Coleoptera > Cleridae > Tillus > Tillus elongatus. The sequence continues at coordinate 278,402,910 of OZ023262.1, forward strand.
TTTGAAAAAAATTCAAATGGGCGTTCAAGTGCGTTATGGTAGTGAATTTTTATAGAAATGATGTGGCACCAAAGATTTTTTATAACTTTTTTTCCTGTAACATATAAATCTAAATTTTGGTTGGTATATAGTTTCCTTTTAATATCATAAACTTGTGTACCAAATTTGATTACCACAGATTTTTTATTTTTTCCGAAAGAAAACCCAAAATTTTCCCGGAAAACCTGGCTCGATTTTCCTGGCTAACGAATTTATCCAAGCCACTTACAAACGGAAGGGCTGATATTGATAACATTTGGCATGTACCTTCCATTAGAATAGGCCCATGGTAACTCCTGCCTGTCGTACGAGGCGACTAATCGGAGTCAAGCAGGTTGTAGAGAAATTTTCCTTTACGTAATAGCAAAGGATTTTTTCACGCCCAAGGAGGTACCACCCCATACATCAAGGGACCGGTGAAGTCCCAACGGACTTTTCCGGTTCTGGTGTATGGGTCGGTTTCCCTTATAAGCAAAAATGATGATGGCTCCTCCTTGTACAAAAGATTCCGGAAGTAAAATACCCCTCCATTCGGATCTCCGGGAGAGGGGTGTACACGGGGCGCCAGCATCAAGATTTAACATATCCTTCTCGAATATATGTGGCCTAAATTCTAACCTGAACTCCGTCCACCATTTCCTCCAGGCTAATAGGCCCCAACTCCTCTTCCTCACCGAAACCCAAATCATTGCGAAAACAGCCACCTTAATTTCCCGGGGTATGAGCTCCTTACTTCCTTTAGATTGCACGGAGGCGTGTGCGCATACTTCTGTAGCAATCTACCCTGCACCAGACTCCCCAATTTAGAAGCTGGAAGAAAAGACATACTATGGATAAAACTCTCTCTCAGGGCTGCAACTAAATTTATCTGTGGCATTTACCGGTCACCTTCTGACAACAACTTTGTCCAGCTCTTTGACTACCTTTCTGAAAAAACCGACCATGTGATTTCTGAATATCCTTCCTCCGAGGTGACTATTCTTGGCGACTTCAATGTCCATAATAAAGAATGGCTAGGATCTTCAAAAACCGATCCACAAGGAAGAGCAGCGGAGGCCTTTGCAGTCAGCAATTCTTTAGCCAATGTGGTTCAGCAACCTACTTACTTTCCTCGTATCCCAACACACAGCTCCAATCACTTGGATCTTCTTCTTACTACAAAACCTAAACGCTATAAAATATCAGTCACCGCCCTTAGTCGCTCAGACCACGACATGGTCACTGCTTCCTGCGGAATGCAACCCGAGGTCACACAGTCATCACACCCACGTATCGTACAACTCCGCAAACTGCGACGAAATGCGGGATTACTTTTCCTCATTTCCATGGGTGTCTGTCTGCTTCTCTCATCCTGACCCCTCTGATATCTCACAAAACGTCACCGAAATTATCCAAGCTGGCATGGAATTATTTATTCCACGTACACAGAAAACCTCATCAGCCACCCAAAAGCCTTGGTTCTCTAAATCCTGTGACAAGGCCAGACTTGAAAAGGTCAAAGCTCACAAAACGCTTCTACACAATCCCAGTCAACAAAACCGTCAAGCATTTAACGACGCAAGAAACCGCTATGGCCGCATTCTTTGTGAGGCAAAAAAACTCGTTTAATAACCACATCAAAAACAAAGTCCTCTTAACCTCCAACGGCAGCAAACCCTTCTGGACTCTTACTAAATATATTGGGAATAATTTCTGGAAGAGCACGTTGCCACCTCTTATCTCAGGGGATGAAACTGTTTCTACCGCCCTGGGCAAGGCTGAACTTTTTGCCTCGTTGTTCGCCGGCAATTCTACTCTCAACCCGTCTCCAAATGTTCAACCACCAACAGCCCCCAATGTCGCGCATATAATGACGGATATCATTTTCAAAACTAAAAAGGTACGAAAACCCTCTTTTAATACCAGGAAAGCCTCCGACCTTGACGAGATCCCAACAATTGTTCTCAAAAAAATGCGCACCAGAACTTGCTCCTGTCCTGACTCGTCTGCTTCATACATCTTACAATAGAGGCATATTCCCTAACTGGAAAACTGCTCGAGTACAACCCGTCCCCAGGAAAGGATCCAAAGCGCTTCCTAGTAACTACTGGCCTATTTATCTTCTTTCAGTCGTCTCTAAAGTGATGGAAAAGTATATAAACACCGAATTACTAAAATTTCTTGAAAAACACAGTCTATTCCACGACAGGCAGTATGGATTCCGTCAGCTCAGATCAACTGCCGAACTTCTTTCCTTTGTCACCCATTCTTGGAACAAGTCTATGGAACTACACGGTGAATCGCAGATTGTCGATCTAGACATATCCAAAGCATTCGATCAGGTCTGGCACGCAACGCTGCTTAATAAACTTCCGGCCTATGGCCTACCACCAACACTCTCTGTACCTGGACAGCAAATTTCCTCTCCAACCGGAGCATTTCTGTTGTCGTGGATGGCCATTCCTCTAAACTGTATTCAATTAATGCAGGAGTTCCACAAGGTTCAGCTTTAGCCCCTACTTTGTTTCTTCTCCACATAAATGACCTCCTCTCCAGCACATCCAACCCAGTTCACAGTTAGGCGGACGACAGCACCATCCACTCAAATATACAATATTCTAAGCCTGTCTCTTTAGCCCAATTAGATGAGGATCGCAGACTGGGGAAGTAGAAATCTTGTACGATTCAACTCCACCAAATCTCAGTCTTGCTTTCTATCTCATAAGAGATACACCAGCCCTAGACCCATCAAAATGAACAACCAAGTTATTCAAAGTAATGGGTCATTTCCACTTGTTGGCATTTCTGTGGATCGAAATCTCAATTGGCACGAACATGTGACATCAATTGCAGAAGCGGCTGCTAAGAAATTAGATTTCCTCTTCCGGGCTCGCAAATAATTTTCACCAGCTAATCTCTATACCTTATATACTTCACAAATAAGGCCAAACCTCAAATACTGCTCCCACATCTGGGGTGCCGCTGCCGCTTCTACACTCGCTATCGTGGACCCCATGCAGAAGAGAGCTACACGTCTCATCGGTGACCCTACCCTCATCCAAAGGCTACCATACCCTGCCCATCGACGTGCCGTTGGTGACCTCTCTCTATTTTATAGATATCTGCACGGGCACTGCTCAGACGAGCTTTCTTCCATAGTTCATCCACCTGTTGCCCCCAACAGATGTACCAGGGGAACATAGCGAATGCACCCTTTTACTGTCCAGGTCACCAGACATAGAACATCTTGTTATGCCCGCTCTTTTGTCCCGAGGGCTTCCAAGTTGTGGCATTCCTTGCCGGCACATGTTTTTCTTTCTCCTCCGAACCTCCAAACCTTCGAGTCCAGAATTAACAAGTTGCCTCTTTCCTCCTTGACACCCACGGTACGGTAGTATTTAGGTTTTGAGCCCCCGTGGTGTGTTGTTGAAATATAATACAGAATCCAGTTATATAGCCAGAGATAGTCTTTTCAAAGTGTTATTCCCATAAAATTAGTTACACAGGTACTCGTGCCGGATTCACAGTCCGCAATCACAAATAAAACAAACACTACCATTTCAAGCGAGCTAATATTGCGTACTGGAATTCTATGTAGTTTGTGAGAGGTTCTAAAGGGCGCGCCTGCGTGTTTTAAAGAATTATGGATTTATAGTTAAAAATGATTTGCTGCGGACTGAGATTCCGCGCGCGAGCTCTGTAGTGTTAAAGATTTCACTAGAAAATTTTTATGGAAACCCGTTCTTATGACAATTCGATACTCTTACCTGTAATTACTATCAGTAGTGTTAGTAGGAGTATAAATAAATAAATAAATCTCATTTGCTATGTGCAGACTTTTTTTCAATCTTAACTTAACATTTACTAAATTTACTATTGATATAATCTGCATACCAGCTCTATCGATAAAGCCTTCATCATTCATACTATGACAGCTCTTCAATCACAAAAAAATTAAGGACTAGAGGGATACCTATATTTACGATAGTGTTTTTCTGATGAGGCATACCTGGAAATAATTTCATATTTACCATTATCAATAATAAGAAATAAGACATACATAAATCTTCAAACCCAAGCGAAACTCATGATGATTGATTATATTTTTATATTGAATGTATTTTGAATACATAAGATTATTGTCTTCTCCACATACATCTTACTTTATTATTTATTAGACATAGTGTAGGTTTTCTCTCTTGCCTTATTTCCCACCAGCATCAGTCATGTCTAACATTTCTGGTTTTCTTTGCTTGATTTCTCTTTTAAGAAACGAGAACCCATGTAGATATAATCTGCATTTAATTCGCTCTTTCACCAACATAAACCGTGACATCATTTTAAAAATATTTAACAACATATATTTTGTCTTTTTTTTAAGATCCGTTGAAATTATTAACTTATTAAACTATTTTATTTATTTATTTGATATACCACTGCCCCAAAGTATAAAATATACCCAGACAAAAGACTGACGAAAACAAACAAACCAACTAATTCTTAGTACATATCCTCCTGAATATATTCACAAAGAAGTAGCTAAGGTTCGCGAAAACCGTAAGGTTCTATCCTTACCAATAAAAGAAATACCCAGCAATTGCAACCAAAGTGCCCTTAAATGCGCCATACACATATGTATATATATATATATATATATATATATATATATATATATATATATATATATATATATATATATATATATATATATATATATATATATACAGGGTGATTCATAAGTGGTGACCAAAAATGAAACCCCATGTTCTTTGAACAATTTTAGAGAGGGTATGTCCTATAAAAAATTTTCCTATAATGCTTCATTAAAAAGATACATGGTGTTGAAGTTGAATTTCAAAAAATAAAATTTCCCAATTTTTTAAAAAGTAGCACATATATTTTGCTGAAACTTCGCTATGTAAGGCGCGTATTCTACCATAACAATTAAATCGGCTAATCCAGCAGTGGCTCGCGTACCCACATGTCATTGGTTATCCCTCAAGAAAAAAACGGGTAAGCCAATGATATTTTTTTATTTTTTGAATCTTACTTTCCTTAGTGAACAAAATGACTCTCTTGATAATTTTCTGTACGACGCTTATTTTAAGAGTAAGCAATGAATCAGGTAAGTGTTTTAGAGCACAGTTCATGATTTTTAACCAGTCGTTGTTTGGTAGAAAATCGCAATGATACACTTTTATCAGGTTTATAGTAATTTATTTATTACAATAAATGCTCAAAAATGCCTCCATTGGCCTGAATACACGCACGACATCTTTTTAATATGGAAAATTTAATGTCTTGAGGATTCATTGTTGCTTGAATATGACTAAAAGCATTATTTATCAGATGTTGTAGCTTCTCTGGTGTATTTATCTGTTCACTGTAGACCACTCGCTTAAAATCACCCCAAAGATAGAAGTCAAGTGGGTTTAAGTCCGGTGATCTTGCAGGCCAATGTATTGGTCCAGTTTTGCCAAACCATCTTTCATTATAATGTTCATATAGCCATGTAACAGCGTTTCGACTATGATGCGCTGGTGCACCGTCATGCTGGTACCACATTATACCTCTTGTTGATAGTGTAATGTCATCTAGAATGTTTTCTACACGGTTTTCTAGGAGCGCTAAGTACGAAGATCCATTTAAACGTTGTGGCAGGACTTCCATGAACAGTGAGCCGTTAAAAATACCACACCATAAATTAATGGAAAATCTATATTGAAATGTGCGAGTCCTTGTTGCATGTGGATTTTTCAATGACCAGACATGCTCATTATGAGAATTATAAATACCATTTCTTGTAAATGTTGACTCGTCAGACCAGAAGATTAGATTGGGGAATAAGATATTTTGATTGTTCATTTCCAACATCCATTCACAAAAGACTCATCAATGCACATTATCTCCAGGTAGAAGGCAATGAACATTATGTCGATGATATGGATGTAAGGCTTCTCGATGTAAAGTTCTCCAAACAAAGCTTTGAGAATATTGTAACTGCGTGGCAATCCTCCGAGTACTTGTAGGTTGATCCATCACTGCATCCACCACTCACTCTCTTTTCGTCTTCAAGTTGATGTTGTCTTCTACCATTAGCTCTAGCGTCAGGACGTTGTCCAATACCGCACTGCCGAAGTCTTGAAAACGTCGAGAAAAAACCCTTGGTGTAGGTTGACGCCGAGTGGGAAACCTACGTTGATATTCCCGACAAGCAGCTAGAGCATTTCCATCAGCATATCCGTAGATAAAAATTATATCTGCATACTCTTCTGAGGTGTACTCCATTATAAGAAGTAAAAGAGTAGAAAATTTTGCAATTTTATAGAGTTTACCACTTACACCTGTTCAAAATAATAACTTGTTTACCTAAACGTTAATGACAACTTTGGCAAACCAGACTACTACTTACTAAAATACAACAAAGATAATTGTCGTACAAAAAATTATCAAGACATTAAATTTTCCATATTAAAAAGATGTCGTGCGTGTATTCAGGCCAATGGAGGCATAAAAGTGTATCTTTGCGATTTTCTACCAAACAACGACTGGTTAAAAATCATGAACTGTGCTCTAAAACATTTACCTGATTCATTGCTTACTCGTAAAATAAGCGTCGTACAGAAAATTATCAAGAAAGTCATTTTGTTCACGAATGAAAGTAAGATTCAAAAAATAAAAAATATCATTGGCTTACCCGTTTTTTTCTTGACGGATAACCAATGGCATGTGGGTACGCGCGCTACTGCTGGATTAGTCGATTCAATTGTTATGGTAGCATACGCGCCTAACATAGCAGCCTACACATGCGAAGTTTCAGCAAAATATATGTGCTACTTTTTAAAAAATTGGGAAATTTTATTTTTTGAAATTCAACTTCAACACCCTGTATATTTTTAATGAAGTATTATAGGAAAAATTTTTCTAGGACATACCCTCTCTAAATATTATTCAAAGAACATGGGGTTTCATTTTTGGTCACCACTTATGAGTCACCTGTATATATATATATATATATATATATATATATATATATATATATATATATATATATATATATATATATATATATATATATATGCTGGAACACGAAACAGGTGGGTTTTTAGGGCACTTATCGTGATTTTGTTGACAATCGCCAAAAGAGGTAAAATCTAACTAAGTGAAGATTGGAACCTATGATGAGCACTGATAAGCACACTTGGAGAACCCAAATCACCACAACACATTAAACAAACCGATGATAGTTTCACTAACCAAGTTAGAGACAAAGTATGTAAGGCTAGATGCATTCTCACCACAATTAGAACCGTAGACTGGTTTCGCTCTAAACAGAGCTCCTCAGTACGGCTACTAATTTTAGCGAAAATACACCTATAAAGTAATACAGCTTTGGTAGCCAGCCTATATGAGGGTAGAAACGGGCTAGGGCTGAAATTTTACTAAATTGTTAGTTGGTTGTATACAGTCTCTATTTTTTAACACTTTGTGTTATTTGGAGCTGGCACCAACATACTACTTGTTTCTGCAACTAGGAGGAGGCACGTTGCTTCGTGTCTTACCACTCACTTAGTGTTGGGAGGCTGGCTACCATAGCCGTATTACTTTATAGGTGCATTTTCGCTACAATTAGTATGCCGTACTGACGAGCTCTAATTAGAGCGAAACCGGTCTACGATTCTAATTGTGGTGAGAATGCATCTAGTCTTACATACTTTGTCCTCATATTAGGGTAGAAATGGGCCAGGGCTGACAATTTACTAAATTGTTAGTTGGTTGTATACAGTCTCCATTTTTTAACACTTTGTGTTATTTGTAGCTGGCGTGACAACATACTACTTGGTTCCGCAACTAGGTGGAGGCACGTTGCTTCGTGTCTTACCACTCACTTAGTGTTGGAAGGCTGGCTACCATAGCCGTATTACTTTATATGTGTATTTTTGCTACAATTAGTATGCTGTACTAACGAGCTCTAATTAGAGCGAAACCGATCTACGGTCCTAATTGTGGTGAGAATGCATCTAGCCTTACATACAGGTATCCCATTTAACAAAAACTAAACATTGGTCGATATTACAAAAACATTAATATTTATTAAGAACTAACTAGGCCACTAGATTCTACGTTAAAAGTTCTAACAGGATGCGTCTTTACCTTTTTGACAGGTTGTCAGACAACTGAAATACAAGGGGTACCTGAAAATGCAGTATTTTCAATATCGCCGTGTAACTCGCAAACTAATAGGGTTACGACAATTTTCCTTGCGGCATCTTTCGTTTCACAAAAAAAAATAGCTTAGGTTCGCTGCAAGCTTCTATCTTACTAATAACCGATATACCCAGCAATTTCAATCAAAATGGGACACCGGTACATAAAAGAACATAAATATTTAATACAAAGTGTTTGTCGTCATTTAGGTTTCAATTTATCTAAATTCAAATAGCAAAAACTCATTTTTTCTTTGATGGAGCAGCCTGTACTTAAGTTGGCCGTTGTATTTAAAACTGAATTATATATGGATCTATACCGGGTTTCCGTATATTATACGTGAAATATTTCTAGGAAAATTCGCTTAAAGAACAGGTACATCGTACATCTCTAAAGCAAATGCATGAACAGGTGCATTCTGAAATCCCGTTATGGCCTATACAAAGCCAAGCCAGATATAGAAATTAATCTGTGAGTAAGGTTTACAGTTTGATCTTGTTTCCTGGAAAATCCTATTTTTTGCTTTTTCAGCCATCTTATTAAATAAACTCTGTTACCTCTGGAATGCCGCTATACACCAAACTCATAGCAAACACCTTCATTGTTAGATATTTTGAAGGATAAATACGATTTTCTATGCCACACTCATAACAAAAGTTAGTTGTATTCTTCTTCTTTACTTTTACTAGCTGGCCTACACAAACAATTAACAATACAAGCTATTTCTCTGAGTAAAATGAAGGTTAACTTTCTCCATGAAACTGCAAACATTCAAATGCAAATGGTGAATCATGATCACCCACTGGCAGGTAAATTATGGTCACTATTATATATTTACGGCTTGACGAATAACTGATATTTTCCAAGGTAGAGTTTAATTATTATTCAATTACAACAATGGCTACGTAAATAATTTTCAAATAATAATTATTTTTGTTCATAGTATCTATCAACTTTACTGCAAGAAAAGTTAACCAGGTTCAAGGAACGTGGAACATAGGCCTCCAGTAAATTTTAGTTAAAAGACTGAGTACATTTGGAGAACTCAAATCACCACAACACATATTTCAAAGACCTTACCATCGTTTCGCTGACAACGTCAGTACCATCAGAGGATGAAAAATTCTAAAAGAATTTTAGAATTTTTCAACCTCTGATGACACATTAAATTGTAATTAAGAACTACATGTATTAATATTTACAATAAACTGTTTTTTTTTTTAACTAAATATGTATTTGATTTTATTAATATGCACACTACTGTGCCTCTAAAAAATAAAGAGGTAGATTAGTGGGAAAACTATTGCAACATATGGCACAACTGATGAAATGTAAAAGTTGTAATAAAATAAAGAAAAGTCTGGACGCAGCAAGTGCGTTATGGCAGTGAACTTTTATAAAAATGCTTTGAATATCAAATATGTCTTTTTAATGCACGCAGTCATCAATTTGATTACCGGTATAACTTATATAGTAGAAACAATGTGCCATATTTTATCAAAATAACTTATTGTTTGAAAATGTACAAAAATTTTCCGACAATAAACTTTAAATATTGGTTTCTTAGCCAACAAACCTTAGCTTAATAGCAAATTGAGTTATTGAAATTTGAAGCATTTAATGAAAATTTGCTACCAAAACGCACTTACTGCGTCTTGATTTTTAGTGAATTTTCTTAAAAAAAATTCACTAATGAGGAGATCTCGACTTTTGAATTTTGAAAAAATTTCTTCAAATGAGCGCTATTTAGGGCCCCTGGAACCCAAATCCGAGGTCGGTTTCAGACTTTATATGTTTATATATATATATATATATATATATATATATATATATATATATATATATATATATATATATATATATATATATATATATATATATATATGTTTATATATTTATGTGTCACACCTATAACTAAAAAAATAATGGACCGATTTTGATAAAATTTGGTGAGTACCTTCCTTTCGCGAGTGGCTTGGATAAGTTCGTTAGCCAGGAAAATCCGCCGAGGTTTTCCCGGAAAATTTTGTGTTTTCTTTCGAAAAAAATCGAAAAAAATTATATCTCCGGAATTAACAAAGTAAGGGCAACGAAATTTGGTACACGGGTTTATATCGTTACATGTAAGCTACCTACCAAAATTTAGCGCTGTCAGTTAAAGGACAAAAAAGTTACAGGCATTTAAAGAAAAATAAATTTGGGTTTTTCTCAAAACGTCAAAGTCGCGATTTTAAACGTCAAAATTGTTAATATTTAGGCAATGAACCTGAAATTAATATGATCTATGGAAGGAAAATGTCTCAAGAATAATGTTTTACAAAGCCTGAGCTCTTAGTTTCAATCGTCATTGTCCTTAATTTTACTAAAATGTTCCCAGAAAATTCATTTCAAATAGACCCTTTCTCTGATACTTTAGCAGTAGTGTTGGCTATAGAGTTTATCGTTTAATGGTCAATATCATTTTTGTCGAATTATCGTAAAAAATCATTAAAGCGCAATATATCCGTTATGCAAGTTACGAAAAAAAATTGTATACATTAATTGTAGGGTGTCTTAAGCTACATCTTAAAAAATATTTCCACAATTACAGGGTGGCCCATAAGTCGTTGGTGATTCAAATTTTCTTTTTTTTTAGTGAATTTTTTTAATCGAACACGCCCTATGTTATTGCATTTTTGTATTTTCCATCGAAATATAATACATCTTTGTAAGAAACGAAATTCAGGATGCAGCAAGTGCGTTATGGTAGCGAATTTTCATTAAATGCTTCAAATTTTGAATCAATTTGCTATTAACCTATAAGGTTGACCAGAAAACCAGTTTTTTCGGGAACAATTTAAGTTTACTTTCGGAAATTTTTGTACATTTTCAAACAATAAAGTTGTTTTGATGAAACATGGTACATTGTTTTTACTATATAGGTTATACTGGTAACTAAATTTGATGCCTGCTTTCTTTAAAAAAACACACATATTTGCTATTTAAAAATATTTTTATGAAAATTCACTGCCATAACGCACTTGCTGCGTCCAGAGGTTTTTTTTCTTACAAACATATTTCGATAAAAAATGCAATAAAATAAGGCTGTTCGAAAAAAATTGCAGGTATCACCAACGACTTATGGGCCAGCCGGTGATTGCCAAAATAATTTTATAAGATGCAGCTCAAGACACACTATAATTAATTTATACAATTTTTTCTCGTCTCTTGTATAATAATAATTATATTAAGCTTTACCGTAGAGCGTCAGCCTGTATATATGTAAACAGATAAAAACTGAACGTAAACCCGGATATAGATTCCAGGGGGCCTAGTTTGCGCTCATTTGAAGAATGTTTTTTTTTATTCTAAAGTCGCGGTCTTCTCATTGACGAATTTTTTGTACGAAAATTAGCTAAAAATTTTGCATCGTTAAACCATACACTTAACTAAAACTACCGCCAAAGCATCAGAGAGAAAATAACTAACCTGTTGCATATCATCCCTTTTTGCAAAAGTTCGATCCTTTATATGTGTTGATAAAACATAACAAACACTGTTTAGCCCACCCACTAACATTAATAAAGGAATAATTTGCACTTCTATATAAAAATTTCCCAAACAACAAATAATTTGTCGACTGAAACAAATAAACATATAAACAATCTAATACCATACGATAAACGTCAGTTAAAGCGTGTAACAGACCTGCGCAATAATATCAAATGTTCTGTTGCCGGGCAACGACATACTAGATCTCATATAACCCAGGTTTGCCATTGTCAATGAAACGCGGTGATATTCAAAATAAATGTTTCAAATTTAAATATCAATTTTCTGTAAACCTAGAAAGCTGAATTTTGGCACATAGTTAGCAATACGTACACCAAAATGTGTGTATATATATATATATATATATATATATATATATATATATATATATATATATATATACATATACATATAAAAATCGAAACTGACCCCGGATATGGGTTCTAGGGGCCCAAATTCGCGCTCATTTGAAACAAAAATTTGCAAAGTCTCACCATCGATACCTCTTAGTGAATTTTTTTAAATAAAAATTTACTAAAAGCTTCCGGATACAGAGAATCATGGTTGCGACGACAGGGAGATATCGCCTTTATATTGTAGTGAAAACCAAAAACGTCAAAAAGTAAAACATGAAAAACTATAATTCAAAACGTCGTTTACCCTTCACCTCAAATGATACTATTATGATGCATTTTAAAGTGGCCAATTTTTGATTGGAAGATTAGTTTAACCTCTATAAATAACTCTTCCTGGAGATATTTGAAGAAAAGTACGTGACGCCGCCATTTCCAAGGCGCTGTAGCCCCATTAGGAAGAGTTTTTGGATTAAGGTGATTTAGGTTAAATCAAGCAACCTCGGTGGCATACTGCAAAAATTAACATCAATCCAAGCGCCTCGGTGGTTCAGGGGTAAGGACGTGTGCCTCTGAACCGAAGGGTGCTGGGTTCGATCCCAGGGTTCTCCTTGCAGTTTTTCAGTACAACTGTAACATTAACATCAACCGAGGTTCTGGCATTGTATTTGAGCCAGTTGAATGTCTGCATGTTCCGCCCTTCGGAGGGGGTGTGTCCATGCGATCTTGGGCACGTTAAATATCGCTACCCTCCTTACATAAAGGCAGAGGATTGGCAAATTTTCAAGGATGGTGAAGTGAACTGCTCCCGGCCGTCGGTGATTTGCCATAGTCGCGGAAATAGGCCGACGTTAAAGAAACAAAACACACACACAATATGAATCCAGGTTGTTGCTTTTGTTTCGGCGACTTGAAAGTCTGCAGGTTTCGACCATCAGAGGGGGCGTAAAGCAGTCAGTTCATTAAACCATACGATTCAGCATACCAATTACTAACCCCACACACAATTTTATATTCTTACACCACCGGTTAAACATCAATCCAGGTTGTTGCTTTTGTTTCAGCAAGTTGAAAGTCTGCAGGTTTCGACCTTCAGAGGGGGCGTAAAGCAGTCAGCCCATTAAACCATACGATTAAGCATACCAATTACTAACCCCCCACACAATTTTATATTCTTACACCACCGGTTAAACTCTGTGGTCCAGGGGTAAGCATGTGTAATTCTGGACCCCACGGTCTCGAGTTCAATTCCCAGTAAAAACGTAAAATTATTTTTCAGTACATAATTACACACTGAAAATTAACGCCAACGGAGGTTTTGTCATTATGTTTGAGCAAGTTGAATGTCTGAACGTTTCACCCATTGTAGCCGCCAGTCCCGTGTACCATGCGATGTTGGGCACATTAAACCATCCTTACATAACAACCCTAGAATAAACAGGTTTAACAAAATTTCCAGGACGGTGCGATGCAACTGTTCCTGGTGTTGGGAATTGATCATAGTCGAGGAAGTAGACGCAGCATGTGCGTTATGGTAGTGTAATTTCATTAAAATCTTTTAAATAGCTAAATTTTTTTAAGAAAGCGCAGGCATCAAATTTGGTTACCAGTATAACCTATAATCTATATAGTAGAAACAATGTCCCGTATTTAATCAAAATAACTGTATTGTTTGAAAATGTACACAAAATTTTCGAAAATAAGCTTAAAATGTTCCCGAAAAAACTAGTTTCCTGGCCAACGATCGTTGTAGGTTAATAGCAAATTGAGCTATTTAAATTTGAAGCATTTAATCAAAATTCGCTACCATTACGCACTTGCTGCGTCCATACTTTTTCTTACAGACACTTACTTTCCTTACAGACATGCATTATAATTTCGTTAGAACCTCGGTGGTTCAGAGGTAAGAACGTGTGCCTCTGAACCGAAGAGTACTGGGTTCGATCCCAGGATACTCCTTTCACTTTTTCAGTACAAACTGTAACATTAACATGAACCGAGGTTCTGGCATTGTATTGAGTTGAATGTCTGCACGTTCCGCCCTTCGGAGGGGGCGTAAAGCCGTCGGTCCCGTGTCCATGCGATGTTGGGCAGGTTAAAGATCCCTACCCTCCTTACAGAAAGGCAGGGGTTCGAAAAAAATTTCCAGGATAGTGAGGTCAAACTGCTCCTTGGCGTTGGTGATTAGCCATAGTCGCGGAAATAGGCCGACGTTAAATAAACAAAACACACACATAATTTCGTGGTCGAAATTCGATACATTAAAGCTCAGCTGAGAACTGGCACGGACCGGGGAAGTCCGACTATCTAATTAAAACAAACCACTGTTTAATCTATTTGCACTGAGCAGATTTTCCTGATTAACGAACTTATCTAGGCCACTTGCAAAAGGACGGTACTCACCAAATTTCATCAAAATCGGCCTCTTATTTTTTGAGCTATCGTTGTGATACATACATACATATATATATATATAAACATTGAAACCGACCTCGGATTTGGGTTCCAGTGGTCCTAAATCGCGCTCGACCTGACGATCGTTTCACTAACCAAGTTATCGTCATCAGTGGATGAACCTAACTTGATCTGACCTGACGATCGTTTCACTAACCAAACTAACGTCATCAGAGGATGAAAATGGCGCTTACTTGGTTAGTGAAACGATAGTCAGGTCTTTTTAAAATGTATTGTGGGGCTTTGGGTTCTCCAAGTGGTCTCATCGCAGATTCCAATCTTCACTTAGGTACATACAAGTTAAACTGACGTAAAATTATTTCCAGAAACTGGGGAAAATAAGTTTCTGGACACCATATGAACAAAATATTATTGATAAAAAAACTATTGTCCTAAACTTTTTGAATAAAAGATAAGTAATTAAATTTACTTAGTTCTGTCAATACGTCTCTTTCTATCTATCTCTCTATATCCCTTTCTCTCTATATATATCTCGCACTCTTCCTGTCTCTCTGCCCCTCTCTTTCTCTCGCTCTTTCTCACTTTAATAATATCTATATTTCCAAGTCTCTTTCTTTCCCTTCACTTCTGATTCTCTGACATACACTTGTCCTTAAACTATCACAATTTTTTTTTACTTTCTGTTATGAATCATAAAAATGACATTTCTCATTTATCTATACAAAAAACACATACACAAAACTGAAAACTTTGTATCCTGTGGGTAGACTTGCAAACTCTAATATATGTACTATAGATATATTGATATTGATGTGCTCAATTCTGAGACTGCTGAAAGCTATTACCTATGAAAAAATATAGCAAAACAGTTGATACTATGTAAATAAACATAAATTGACAGGCTGTCACATGGGCATTCCCGGTGCATGCGCAACCACCACTGAAAGAACCGTTAAATGAGGTCAAACATCACATATTACCTGTCTTTTGAAGGCATCTGGCATGGTGAATGTCGAGGATATCCAGCAAAATGTATTGACCACATGAGTGGGCAATCCATTGACTATGCATTGTATGGGATTACCTACATATTGAGTCGCGGTTATGATAAGACTACAGCCCATCAAGAGGACTGTCGTGAAGACATTGTGCAGTCGGAATACAAGACAGTCTATCTTGATTTCCTGAAGCTTAATATAGTCCCTCAATCCTCCAAGTAGCTTATACATGTTTGAGCTTTATTATTTGAACTATTATCACAAAGTTTACAGTCTTGTTTGTGTTAAGTAGGGCCGCAAAACAAACCCTTCCGAATCCGTCCTAGTTTAGTTCATCACAGTATTGACGTTTCACTTTGACATGTGCGCACAGAACTTTCCCGCCACAAAAACCGTGACACTTTCAATCACCAAAACACACATCGTAAATGACCCGTCTTCACTCTATAACACGTGGACAGTGTTTTTGCGTTATTTGTGTGATTTGAGGTTGTGTGTAACCACTACAGTTAGCCGACGAATTCTCTCAGTTGAATAACTTGCTACTGAGTGAAGTGCTGCCCCTTGCTTGTGGCTCCCCCACTACTGTTGAACGCGTACAGCAGTCCAAGCAAGTTCTCTAGCGTTATCGCAGTCTGTTTTGTTATTGTTCGATTCACTTGGGCGGCATTTTCATTTCGTCTAATATCAAACTTCCTGCCCCACAATATTATGCGACAATGTATGTTGGATTTGATGATGAAGATGACATTGGTAATTTTGATTGTTTTATCTGATAAAAGAGATATAAGTATGTGATATGTATAGGTGATATGTGCGGTAGGTCAAGCGATGATACCACTTTATAGGGACGAATACAGGGCCAGTTTTTTGACAACGGTTTCGCAGAACTATAAATACCTTGAGTAATTAATTAGCGACAACTATTAGGTATGAAATAAAAACACAAACAGGTTTAGGAATAGCATCCAATAAAATGTGGAGATTAGAATTTATAACAATCATTTGGTTTCTTTTAAAACTAGGTACCTATACAGATTGTCCACATTAGTTGTCGAAAACTTAACCAAGTTGTAGAACGATATCAAATACTAACATTTTTACATGAAATTGCATATAATGAGAAGTCTTGTGTCTTGGAGATAAAACTCATATATTTTACCGAATTTTCATAGGAAAAATTCGATATTAAAGAGGGAGACCTGTGTTCCAACAGTAGAGAATAGCGCAAAGCGCCATCTTTGGTGATGTGACGGTGCTAGGCTTCCACGCACACAGAGTGCAGCAAGAAGGAAGCTGTGGGAAGAAAATAAACCAGCGAAAACAACTAGTCCCCAGGCTGATACCACGGCAGGCATTGATTTACATCACTCACTAGCCATCATCACTTTAGTTCAACCGAGACCTGCTGTAAGATGTAAGGTAGGAGACACAGACCGGTTTCGTCCTCCTTATGGACTCTTCAGGATGCCAAACCTGCGCTCCAATATGGCGGCCTTAAGGCAGGGACTGCCATAATATGCAATGGAGGATAACGCAGAGCGCCATCTTTGGTGTTGTGACGATTCTAGGCCTCCACAGCTGGTTCTACGCACGCACAGTACAGCAAGAAGGAAGCTGTGGGAAGAAAACTAGCAACATCGATACCTCTCTATTAGTGAATTTTTTTTTAAATAAAAATTCACTAAAAAAACAATATAGTAGAAAGCATTGGTAGTATTGAACCAGGAATTGCTAAATTACCTGAATCTTCAAAAAATTTTATGAGAGAAGCATGTAGAAATAAAATTTGTTGAAATTGTGAAAATACTCACTTTCACTTTCAAGATCTGTTTCAAATATACTCATGAAAAGGTCTGCAATAAATGGCGACAGGCGAAAAGAAATGGGCAATCCTCTATCGCCATTTATTGCAGGCCATGAGTAGATTCGAAACAGATCTTGAAAGTGTGAGTATTTCATTAGGTGGATGATATTTTGGCAACGTTTCACACAAACATTTGCAGAATAGAAGAGATACCAAAGAATTAAAGTATATCA
The DNA here is from genome assembly GCA_964006375.1 of Tillus elongatus. Classification (NCBI taxonomy): domain Eukaryota; kingdom Metazoa; phylum Arthropoda; class Insecta; order Coleoptera; family Cleridae; genus Tillus; species Tillus elongatus. The sequence continues at coordinate 278,420,473 of OZ023262.1, forward strand.
AGAACGTGGCCGAATATAACTGAAACACGGCTTGCCTAGTGGAGAAATTAATCAACAAACAGAAAACAAAAAAGATGTTAGCGAAATCAAAGACTTTTAGAAGAGAGAAAGTCAAAAAAAAAACTTTGTTTGCTTACCATTAGAACCTCGAATCACGAGGGGTCTAGATAGCATTTTTAAAAAGTCTGAACGCAGCAAGAGCGTTATGGTAGTGAATTTTCATAAAAATGTTTTTAATAGCAAATATGTGTTTTTTTTAAGAAAGCAGGCATCAAATTTGGGTACCAGTATAACCTATATAGCAAAAATAAAGTGCCATATTTCATCAAAATAACTTTATTGGTTCAAAATGTACAAAAATTTCCGAAAGTAACCTTAAAGTGTTCCGGAAAAAACTCGTTTATTTGTCAATCTTATAGGTTAATAGCAAATTCAGCTATTCAAATATGAAGCATTTGATCAAAATTCGCTACCGTAATGTACTTGCTGCGTCCACAATTTCTTTTCTTACAAACATGCATTATATTTCGATGGAAAGTGCAATAACATAAGGCGTGTTTGATTAAAAAAAAAGTTTGTATCACCAACGACTTATGGGCCACCCCGTGATTGTAGAAATATTTTTTTAAGATGTAGCTCAAGACACCCTATAATTAATGTATACAATTTTTTTTCATATCTTGTATAATAACCGATATATTGATCTTTATTGATTTTTTAAGAAAATTCGACACAAATTATATACCATTAAACGATAAACTCTATAGCTAAGACTACTGCCACGCATCAAAGAAAGGGTCTATTTGAAATGAATTTTCTGGAAATATTTTAGTAAAATGAAGGACAATGACGGTTAGAACTATAAGACTTAAGTGTTTGTAAAACATTCTTCTTGAGACATTTTCTTTCCATAGCCCGTATCAGATCTAAGTTATTTGCCTAAATGTTGCCAATTTTGACGTTTTAAATCGCAACTTTGACGTTTTGAGGAAAACCCAATTTATTTTTCTTTAAATGCCTATAACTTTTATGTTTTTTAACCTACGGAGCTAAATTTTAGTAAGTGACATCTATAATGATCTAAACCCGCGTACCAAATGTGGTTTCCCTTACCTTGTTAATTCCGGAGATATAAATTGTTTTCGAAAGGAAACACAAAATTTTCCGGGAAAACCTGGGCCGATTTTTGTGGCTAACGAACTTATCTTAGCCATTTGCAAAAGGAAGGTATTCGCCAAATTTATTTATTATTTTTTGAGTTATCGGTGTGATACATACATACATGTGTTCTGGGGGGCCTAATTAGCGCTCATTTGAAGACATTTTTTTAAAATTCAAAAGTCGAGATCTCCTCATTAGTGAATTTTTTTAAGAAAATTTACTAAAAAGCCGATTTGCAACTAACCTTTTCGACAAAAATGCTTTAAAAGACTTGCTAGGTAACCCAAAAGACAAGGATCGTACGGGCACAATGTCGGGATTTATGAAATAGGTTGTAAAAATTGTGATCCTAAATACGTCGGACAAATAAAAAGATATATAGGAATTAGATTCAAATAACATTTAGTACAATTAAGGTAGGGTACTATAGATAGATTTTCCATTGCCCGACATATTTGGGATAATAATCACCACGTTGATGAGGAGAATCTAAATTAATAAAAAATGTTAAAACAACCATGCCAGCTAAACGCATTCGAAAGTATATATATTGCTAAATATAGTAATAATAAAAAATGTATGAATCTCGGTCCGCCGCCTATGGGCAGTCTCCTGATAGATACTTTATCAAATAAATACCGGCAGAAGCACGTGCGATAAATAATAAAAGAATACAGATATTTCCGCCAACCAAATATATTAATTTTTGGTATCGTACCTGCAGAAGAATACGAGTATAAATAGAGTTGTGGATATAAGATGTTTAGAATTACTCCTCCTCTGATGACGTTAACTTGATTAGTGAAAGGATTGTCAGGTTATTTAAAATATGTTGTGCTGATTTGGGTTCTCCAAGTGTACTTATCAGTGCTCATCGTAGGTTCCAATCTTCACTTAGTAAAATCAGTATTGCCTGAAATTGTCACGAGAAAAAGACAGAAAAGCACACTTGGGGAACCCAAATCACCACAACACATTTAAAAAAAAAGACCTGACGAACGTTTCACTAACAAAGTTAGCGTCATCAGAGGATGAACATTTCTAACTACTTTAAAACTAATATAACCTTATATACTAAAGCTTAGGCAAAGAACGCAATCGAGAGTGGGGTAAATCGCAGTCAAATTCTGCAGTGTATTATATTTTATTGCCGGACGAGGTTTGTTCAAAAAATTAATTGTGGAATTGAAAAATATTTTGTTTAATACATAGGTTTGTTAAGGTTCAAAATATTCTTTGCAAGCAAGCATCTCGAAAATCAATTAGGCCTATTGTTTCGGCTATAGATTTCCCGACATATAATTTAGCAAAGTGGTTGATAAATGAGTTTAAAGGCTTGCCCGTCAAACAGAAAAGTTCAGTAACAAATTCACTTGAATTTATTAATAAAATTAAAGAGGTTAAATTTATTGAAGGAGAGGGTTTAGTTCCATTAGTTCCATAACCTCATTGTTTCCTAGCGTGCCCACGAAGCAAAGGTTAACGTATTTAGAAGAGTTGTTAAAAATGAATAACATAAATGAAAATGTCTGCAAAGAATATTTATCTTTAACAAACCTTTGTATTAAACAAAATATTTTTCAATTCAACAATGATTTTTTTGAACAAACCCAAGGCACGACAATGGGCAATCCGCTATCGCCATTTATTGCAGACCTTTTCATGAGTAGATTTGAAACAGATCTTGGAAGTGAAAGTAAGTATTTTCCTAGAGTGTGCTTTTGTTACGTGGATGATATTTCTGCAGTGTTTAACACAAACATTTGCAGAATAGAAGATGTTTTCAAAATAAACAATAAATTTGATTCTATAAAATTTACCCACGAATTAGAAATTAATAATAAGTTACCCTTTCCAGATGTACTAGTTATCAAGAATAAAGACATTTTAGAATTTGACGTCCATAGAAAGGAAACCACTGCTCTAAGCTACATTCCGAAAGACTCACATCATACTTACGCACAAAAAATGGCCAGTCTGAATTTTTTAGTAAATAGGTCAATTAATTTTCCTTTAAGCAAAGGTATATATACCAGAGAATTAAATTATATTGAGAACGTGGCCGAATATAACGGATACACTGCTTGCTTAGTGGAACAATTAATCAACAAACAGAAAACAAAGAATCAATGGAATCAACAACGTTTAGAAGAGAGAAAACAGAAGAAGACTTTGTTTGCTTACCATTTGAACCACGAATCGCGAGGGGTCTAGATAGCATTTAAAAAAAAGTCAACTTGCAACTAACATTTTCCACAGAAAAAAAAAATACCTTAAAAACTTGCTAGGTAACCCAAAAGATAAGATAATTATTAGGGACCGACATCTTTCAGATAAAGTAACAGAGAAAGTTCAAAAACCTCGTCCGGCAATAAAATAGAATACACTGCAGAATTTGCCTGCGATTTAGCCCCCTCTCGATTGCGTTCTTTACCTAAGATTTAGTGTATAAGGTGATGTTAGTTTTAAAGTAGTTAGAATTTTTCATCCTCTGATGACGCTTTCTTTGTTAGTAAAACGATCGTAAAGTCTTTTTTAAAATGTGTTGTGTTGATTTGCTTGTCAGTGCTCATCACAGGTTCCAATCTTCACTTAGTGAAGCCAGAAAAGTAAACTTTTAAGAGATTTTATAATGCCTAAATGAGCAAACTTATATTGTAATGTTTCTCTTCCAACATACTAGTAAGAAAACTTAACTTTTAAAGTTATTGTGTTACATTGTGAGATGTACGACAGGGTCGCCATCTCGGTGCAGAAGCAGGTAGAATGTTTTAAGACAGTTTCAATTACACATTATGTTATAAATAGAGACTGTGTACAACCAACCAACAATTTCCACTTTTTCCCCTAATACCGGAACAATGTATGTAAGGCTAGATGTATTCTTACCATAATTAGAACCGCAGACTGGTTTCGCTCTAATTGAAGCTCGTCATGATTGAAACCTGTGACGAACATCTGTAGGTACAATTTGGAAAAACCCAGTTCATCATAGTACATTTTTTTAGACCTGACGATTGTTTCGCTAACAAAGTTAGCGTTATTAGAGGGATGAATAAACTGGTCGTCAGTGCGCTCTATACATATAGTTTCGAATTATGGTGCGAATATACAGGCTGGCGCATTGAAAAGGAATTGCTGATTTGCGTCCAGAGAATTTTTTTAAAAGAAACGCTGAAATACGTCAATTTTAATATTGAGGGGGACATGTTTTGACATAAAACTGAACTTTGTCACATTAACCCCTTAAGGGTGGTGATAACAACACTTATAATTTAAGTTGCGAACATGGGTCGAGTGTTACACCATTTGAAAGCTTCAGCACACTCGTTTTTTTGGAAGTTTTATCAACTCGTTTAAAAATTATTCACAGTTGGAGTTGCAAGAACGTATTTCATTCATTGTGATAAGAAATGCACTAATTAGTCAATTTTTCGTTAAAAAAACTAAAAAACAAAACCAAACATTCAAAAATGTTTATTCAATTAAGTAAGTGTTCAAATTGTTGACCACCAGCTTCCATACAAAAGTACAAATTTTGTTCAAAACGAGCTCTGACATTCTGGAGCATTTGTGGGGTTATTAAACGGCATTCTTCAACAATGCGCCGTCGTAATTCTTCCAGAGACTCCGGTTCTGTTGCGTAAATTCTACTCTTTAAATAGCCCCATAGAAATAAGTCTAAATGAGTTAAATCCGGTGATCTAGGGGGCCACTCAATAGCACCTCTACGCCCAAACCATTGTCCTGGAAATTCTCTGTTCAAAACCTTCCACGTTGTGAAAAATGTGGAGGAGCTCCATCTTGGTGAAACACTAATTGATTTTCTTGATAGCGATCATCATTTTCAACAATGTCAATTGGTAGAGGGTAAACAATATCTTCTAGTAACTCCAAATAAGTTTCGCCACTTAAATTGCTATCAAGAAAAATTTGTATGATTAAACGGTCTCCAAAAATGCCAGTCCAGACATTCAATTTCTGTGGAGTTTGAGTGTGGACTTCATGAAAATTTCTTCCCAATAACGACCATTATGACGATTGACTGTAAAGTTTAATAAAAACGTACACTCGTCTGAAAAACAGATATTGAACAAAAAGTTCCCGTTATCAGCTATTCGTGCAGTCATAACTTCACAAAACTCCAGCCGCCGATCAAAATCATCTTCATTCTGTTGTACAAGATGAATGTTATACGTTATACGGGTCAAATTTATCATGCTTCAATATTCGCTGAATAGTTCCTCTTTTGATGTTTGAAAATGTGGCCAATTTTCTCGTGCTCAAAGTTGTAGTCTCATTTCTAACCGGAAATTCACGTTCAGGATCCCGTTTTTTTTTGTTGACTACTAAACCACTTTGTCGAAACTTTGCAACTAACTCCAAAATATATTTTCTGTTAACAGGTCTGTTCGGCTGTCGTTCATTAAACAAATTTGCGGTACGGTTGACACAGTCATCGTTTTTGAAAAAAAGAGTAATTATTTCAACTCTTTTTGCTACAAAATGCACCATTGTGAAATTAATTTTCGGTAGTACTATCAAGTATCAAACCGACCGATAAACTGAAATAATAAACCGCATTTCTCCCATTCCTATAAGAAATGTTTTGATAGTCAATTTTTTGTTTACAAACCAACAAAACATTGACTATCAGCACATTTTTTATCGGAATGAGTGAAATGCGTTTTTGAATCTTCAACTGTGAGTAATTTTTAAACGAGTTGATACAACTTTCAAAAAAATTAGTGTGATGAATTCATAAAAGAAAGAGCTTTCAAATTATATAACACTCGACCCATATTCCCTATTTAAAATATAATGGTTGTTATCACCACCCTTAAGGGGTTAATGTGACAAAGTTGAGTTTTATGTCAAAACATGTCCCCCTCAATATTAAAATTGATGTGTTTCAGCGTTTCTTAAAAGAAAAAATTTCTCTGGACGCAAGTCGGTCTGTTTCGTTTTCAATGCGCCACCCTAGCGTTACATACATTGTACCGGTATTATAGAAGAAATGGGCCAGGGTTGAAAATTTACAAAATTGTTGGTTGGTTGTACACAGTCTCTATTAATAACATTTAGTGTCGCGACAACTTACTAGCTGGTTCCACACCGAGATGGCGATCCTGTCGTACATCTCACAATATTCTAGGTGTCTGGCTACCATAAGCCGTATTACTTTATAGACGTGGTCTTGCTGTAATTAGTATAGCGCACTGACGAGCTGCTATCAAAGCGAAACCGGTCTGCGTTTCTAATTATGATGAACATAAATCTAGCCTTACAAGTTATTGTGTTGTTTCTCTTCCTAGGAAATAAGTCTTAAATGCGCAAAATATATATCTTGCCAGTGGCTCTCATGAACCTAGGTACGACGCTAATTCTGTATACTTAAAACAACCCAAAGAAATATTTAAACTATAGTTTTGGCATAGTAATTAAATAGAAGTTTGGATAACGACATGTACAATCGTAATAATAGTATTTAGCTAAAATGCACCAAAATCTACGTTATTACACTGATTATTATATCAATTACCGCAGAAAATACTACGGTCGTCAGACCGTAATGACCGAATCTTCACATCGTGAGAACATGAATGACAAGCTGTTTCCAATTAGATCGTAAAGCTAGATATTTACGGTTTGAATGCATTAAGAGAAATTTTGGCGCAATATATGGAATCGGATACTGTAAGATACTATCATATTAATCAGTCAGAGTTTTGTCACACACACCCTAATGTGTAATTTAAAAGTCTGGACGCAGCAAGTGCGTTATAGTAGTTAATTTTCATTAAAATCTTTTAATAGGAATATATGTATTTTTTAAATGATAGCAGGCATCAGATTTGGTAGATAGTATAATCTTTATAAGAGTAGAAAAATGTACCATCTTTCATTACAATAACGTTATTGTTTAAAACAGTACAAACATTTTCCGAAAATAAACTGAAAATATTATCAAAAAAACTTGTCCAATTTTTGTTGCCAACGAACCTCTTTAAGTTATTAACCAACCTGGCAAGATTTAATACCGGAATCGGTATTGGATATCTGATATAGTCAAAACACAAAAAACAGCTTGTCAACGCAAAAAATTCAAATTAAAATATTCGTCCACAAAATAAAAACAATGCTCTCTAAAAACGATTTTAAAGCAAGCCTAAATTGCCTGAGGCTGCTCACATTTTTGATGCTGTCATGTAAATGATTATATAAGCGTATTGCAGTGTTGCGAGGTGCCTGTTCGATCCTATAAGGGGGAACATACAAATATTTAGCCTGTCTTGTTTCACACACTGTAATATTACCGCAGGTAGTAAAAATTGCAATATTTTTTCTGACATAACAAAGCGCCTCAAGCATATATAGGCACGTCCCTGTTAAAATGCCATACCGTATAAATAATGGTCTACAAGATGCGGAAGATGGCAGGCCAAACATGGTGCGGACAATTCTCTTCTGCATCAACAGAACCCTTCCCAGATGCACACAGCCGCCCCAACACAGCAAACCATATACCAGGAGACAGTTGACACTACAATAGTAGCATGTCAACAACGCCTGAGTACTCAAGGAATCCCTCAGCTGCAGCAACGCATAATTCCTAGATGCAAGAGAGGGCACCACATGGTCAACATGGACGTCCCATGATAAGTTAGAATTCAGATGGATCCCCAAAAACTTTACACACGTGCCCTGTCTTATTAAACCGTTATTAGATCTCACATATAGGCTCATATTAGGATGCACACCCACCGGAGAAAAAGAAGCATTTCAGTCTTCCGTGTGTTAGGTTAGGTTAGGTTTGTATGTGAGTGGGGCATATCGGCCCTCCACCGCGACCTTAAGGTCTATTGTGGCTCACGCCTAAAGTCTATATTTCGCCCAACAAATCCAGCCTCCTGCAGAGGTCGATAATCTTTGTGGGCGAAAGTTGATCCAGGTCTTCTGGAGCAAGCTTTACCTTGCCAAAGAGCAGGTATCTAGTCCTGTCCGCTGCCGGACAGTAACACAGCACGTGCTCTGCTGTTTCTTCATTCTCCATGTACAGCCGGCACTCGGTCTCCTGACCGGCCCCAATACGGTGCATGTGGTGTCCTGTATACAGGCCGACTAGAGTTCTCAGTTGTTGTCTGTTCAACTCTAGAAGCTTTTTGGCCCTTGACTCAGACAGGCCATTTATGAAGGCCTTAGAGTGGGGTAATCCTGGAAGATTTTGCCAATATTGGATTGTCATTCTTTCTGTCCAGGTCTTTAAGGTGCGTTTTGCTGTGCAAGATGTTATCGCCAGCACCGGTTCTGGTCCAACAAAGTCACTCTGGGCCCCACTCTTGGCAAGCGCGTCGGCCGCAACATTGCCGTCATGGTCCAAGTGACCCGGTATCCAGACCAGCGACACCTCATTACAGCTGCCCAATTCGTTAAGGGCAGATTTACACCTCCATACCGTCTTTGAATTACACCGGTAGGAACCAAGAGCCTTTATTGCAGCTTGGCTATCTGCATATATCTTTATCTATTTGTTTGTGCACAGGTCTTTTAAACTTTCCCTTGCACACATCTCGATGGCATACACTTCTGCCTGGTGTATGGTTGCGTACTTGCCGAGGCTAGCTGATAGTCTAGCATCGGTGCTGCCCCCATATGCGCCGGCTCCTACCCCCAAATTGGTTTTGGAGCCGTCAGAGTACCAGCAGAGGTCCGCTCTCAACAGGGTCGATTGATTCCGGTCCCAGTCCTCCCTTTCCGGGAGGACGGGCTTGAAAGACAGATCTCTGCTGGTTTTTGTAGGCATCAAGTCTGAGACCATTCCCAGAATCCTGTGACAATCACTGTCATCAAGGAGACCGGACCCTCTCAGATTGACTTCCCTCGGCATGTTATCTGCCGTTTGTTTTAGTGTGTACGTTGTCCACCTCGCCACCCTCTCCAACCATATGTGAAGTGGGGGAATATTGAGGAGGACCTCCAGAGCGACTGATGGTGCGGTGCTTATCGCTCCCGTTATCATCAGACAAGCTTGTCTCTGTAGATGAGCCAGTTTGGCCCTTGCGATACCACGAAGTACCTTAGGCCACCAAACTATGGCTCCATATGTTATCATTGGCCTGATAACCACTACATAGAGCCAGTACATCTGTTGGGGGTTTGTTCCCCAGTTGTTACCACAGATTCTCCGGCAGGTCCACAGGGACAGTTTTGCCCTGCGGATAACGTTTTCTAACTGTATGTCCCAGTTGAGCTTTTTATCTAGGATAACTCCCAGATATTTTGCTTGGTCCAAAAATGGAATGGTTTCTCCCATGAGAATAGGTGGTTTTAATTTGTCCAACCTTCTTCTTCTGGTAAATGGAACAATGATCGTTTTGCGAGGGTTCACAGACATCTGTTCCCTCCGGCACCAATCATTGATTAGATTTAGTGCTTCCTGAAGAGTACTAGCCAGTTCTTCCTCAGATTTGCCTCTAACCATTATGACGAGATCATCAGCATACGCCTGGACCTCAACCTCCCAGAGTTCGAGAATAGCCAGCAGATCGTCAACAAAGAGGGACCACAGCAGGGTAGATAGTACGCCCCCTGAGGGCACCCCCTCGCAGCCCTGACCCCGACCACCTCCCCCCGCAATGAGGTAATAATGGTCCGATTGTGCAGCATGTTTCCGATCCAGCCACAAATGGTAGGTTACACCTCCCTAGCGATAGTGGCCTCGTAGAGGGAGATAGGTAATGCATTATTAAATGCTCCTTCGATGTCGAGAAATGCTGCCACCGCAAGTGTGGGTGATTTTCTCGACGAGGTTATTGAGCGCTAACTCAGTGGATTTGCCAGTTTAGTAGGCATACTGGTGGGTATTTAGGGGGTTATTTTCCGTGTGTTAAGAACCAGACCATTTCGCGAACACCAGGATGACACCTGAGACACACATACATTAGCTGCAGCACCAACCTCTTCAAAGCTTTACCCTGAGATTGCAGCAGTGGTGTCATCTGCGTACAAAGTTAAGTGGTATTGCTGGAGATCATAAACAATATCGTTAAGAAAAATTGTAAACAAAACAGGGCCCAATATGCTGCCCTGCGGCACGCCGTTCGACAATGCTGAAAAGCCAGACATATAGTTCTTACCTGCCTGTCGTATCCTGACAGCCTAACTTCTCCCAGACAGGTAGCTTTTTAGCGATAAATATGCATTTCCTCTTATGCCATAATGCTCCAATTTTTGAAATAAAAGGGAATAGTTGACCGCATCAAACGCTTTAGAAATGTCGAAGAACAGCCCGGCGGACTTATATATATATATATATATATATATATATATATATATATATATATATATATATATATATATATATATATATATATATATATATTTGTGTGTGTAAGTAGCACACCGATAACTCAAAAAGTAATGGGCCAATTTTTGTTAAATTTTTTGTCAGTTGCACCTAAAATGTTTTTCTTTAAATGCCTATTACTTTTTTTAATTTTAACTTAGAGATCTAAATTTTGGTTTTAGAGCCTGCTGTACCTTTGAGCCAAAGGGTACCGGGTTCGATTCGCAGGGTTTCCCTTTCACATTTTCAGTGCATACTGTACAATTAACTTCAACCGCGGTTGTGGCATTGTATTTGAGCAAGTTGATGTCTGCGTATTCCGCTCTTCGGAGGGGCCGTAAAGCCGTCGGTCCCGTGTCCATGCGATGGAAGCATCCCTACCCTCGTTACAGAAAGGCAGGTGTTCGTCAACATTTCCAGGATAGTGAGGTGACACTGCTCCCTGGTGTCGGTGATTGGCCATATTCGCGGAAATATGCTGATGTTAAAGGAAAAAAAATGGTATATAGTACATATTTGCTATTAAATACATTTTTATGAAAATTCACTGCCGTAACCCACTTGTTGCGGTTAGACTTTTTAGTTTAGTTTATTAAAAAAATATATTTATGAAATTTCGACATCATAAAAGAACTGCTGCACCAGAAATTTCTTACAAGTTTATGGAAGAACGGATATTTTCTAAGTAACCTTTGAATCTTCTACGATACAAAAACGATGAATGTTTGATTCAAATTTCGTTTCCAGTTATTGCAAGGACGGACTTCATGGGCAAAGATATGTGCAAAAAGAGAGAAAAATGTGAACTTAGCAACAGTGTATTAACTGACAACCTACTTTTAATCGTTACCATAATCAAAGTCGCGCTATAACGCCTTCACGAATACAGATAAAAATATCAATCAGGTATTTCTTTTAAACCACAGATGGATAGACATTATTCTTGTGCAATAATCTTCAATAAAAACGAGGTTAGCACATTTCAATCTAAAAGTACTTACTCTTTGTTGAAAGACTCGATCAAACGAAACGACATAATTAACGGATCTTGATTTGGAAGGTAAAAAATCAGTTTAATTTAGGTTACTTACCTTGTATTTCTATTTTAGTACAATGCTGTACACGCAGCAGCAATCTTGCTAAACAAAGACAATAGAAATATTCATGTTATGGAAGCTGGAATGAGATATTCGTTGAAATAACGGAGCTGGGAATTGTGAAACAGATCCTCTTTTGTATGTTAAATTTAAATTACCATCTACAGTTGAGAATACTAATTTACATACATATTTTGACGGTATAAGTCAACATCTGGTGCTAATTATGATCAATGTCTGCTGTAGTTTTTTTTTTTTTTGGCTTTTACTTTTGCCGCAAAATTAATACTGGTGACTTTCAAAATGGAAACAAATTGAAAACATGCTTTAGATAAATTCTACAACTTATATTTATAGCAAACATTTTCTCTTACGAAATATTTGTAAAAAATTTTGCATTAAGTTCAAATTTGACAATTTTTAACGTTATTTCATGGAAAAAAATCACTTTTGAGGAGATCAAGAATTTTGAAAAAAAAATTCGAATCAGCGAGAACTAGTGTAAGGGGTACGTTTTTTTTCATGTATATTGAATAATTATATCGAACGCAACCCTTCGATGACACAAGGTTACAACCCTCTTAGTAAACAATAGAAGTAACCTATTATAATAATAACAATCGACTAACGGCCACATAATATAATTACATATCTCAACAATCTATCACCAGTCGATATATACTTATACTTATACTTTTACTTTATTGGTTGAAATTGCACAATATGTCTATACGGTAAGTCCATTTTGACTTGTGTTGTATATAGTGACATTATTTTAACAGTTTATTCTAAAAATACTTGACACTGCATTATCCAAATATGACATACTCAGAATTTTGACAAACCATTTTAAATAAACTTTTTATACCATTTTTTCTTCCATCTTACATTTCCAATCACTGCCTTCATTTACTACTAATCTTTACATATCCATCGTTACTTTCCCATCATCATTCTTCATTTACTTTCCATATTTATACCAAAATTATAAAATTTTATACGAAACCAAACCGCTTCATTCTGACATTTACTTAGCAGTTGTGTTATCTACTTAAGAGTAATCATGCAAAAGGCAAAAGGTTTATTACTTGTCAGAATGATGGCGATGCCTCAATGTACGGGCGTAATGAGTCGGGCTAGCGGGTGCCAAAAGTGTCCAGTAACAACATCATGTAATTAAAAATATACCTGAACACACCATTGTTCATCGAAAGCACAACCTAACATATATACGAGGGGGATTCAGTTATTAGTTTATCAATCATTTACCAATCACACGCTCCACTGAGCGACTCAACATAATAACTATTTACACTCAAAGCTCCACTGAGCAAACTAACATTAAGAGCAGTTTCCACATAATGCTCCACTGAGCAAGTTCAACATTAACAGCATTTCCTACTCAAGGCTACACTGAGCCACATCATCATCTCTCAACAGCGCACATCGGTGCCTCGGAACTGCTTCTCAACAATGTCTCTAACTGCTCAACAATCAGTGTCTCAAACAATAATTACTCAGACAATAATACTCAAGTAGTTACTCACACGATAGTTACTCAAATAATAATTACTCAAATAATAATTACTTAACCAGCAGTTTAGCTTGAGTGTTTAATTGGGTGCCATACCCGACACCAGGTCAGTGCCGGCTTCCAGGTGTGCAATGAGGCACAATTCAATGCCTCACCTAGAGTGCTCGTTCCTGTCAGAGTTGGATACTGAGAAGTGCAATGGGCACACGATGCACACTCCAAGGTGTGCCCTTCTCCAAGTAGCCCAACTCCTACACTGGGACTGATACGTGCAATGAGACCAACGGGTGAACTGACCACAGTGTCTCGGTCAAGCTACCAGATCGACCACAAATGCAATAACGGTACCACAGTGAATACTGGGAAGTTCAATGGACGCATCGGAGTATTCTCTACGATGTGTTCTCTCCAATATCCAACTATCGACGGGAGTAGGTGCAATGGATACCTAGAGCGAGCTCAGCTGTATCCCTACCGAAATCCGTCGATGCAAACAAACAACCGTGTTGCGGTTACGTAACCTGGGACTAAACCCAACGCCTCTACCAGTATGACGCCCTACTGGATGAGCAAACAGCGAAGGTGTCCCTCACACCTTCCAAACTATCATCAATTTACTTTCAAACAGACTCTACTGTATTTACTCCAAACAAACTGACATAATTAAACTCTTACTTAATTTATGAATATTGACTTAACCTCGTATAAGTAACATACGTAATTCAAACTTGGCTCATAATTATTTCATAAAGCCCCTTTATTTGAATATGATAATTATTTCTCAATTTATAACCTAGCCTCATATAAATAATAAACGTAATCTAAACTCAGCTATTTCTCAAATTATTTCATTAAGCCCCTTTATTTGAATATGATAAATGCTGCTCAATTTATAACCTAGCCTCGCATATATAATAAACGTAATCTAAACTTAGCTATTTCTCAAATGATTTCATAAAGCCCCTTTATTCGAATATGATAATTACTTCACAATCTATAACTTAGCCTCGTATAAATAATAAACGTAATCTAAACTTAGCTATTTACTTCATAAAGGCTATTTATTAAATGATTACCTAAAACCACCCTTACATCATATACTTATTGAAATTACTTTTCAATGTATAATTAGACAAAGAATAGCTGTGCAATAAGCAAACGAATATGCATTCTGTGAGAGGACTCACCTTTCATGAAGGTATATAACGTGCACTGTAAATTTCACTAATATCGAGCATATTTTAATGCAGCTCAGGTCATGGTTCACGCACAAATGTGGAGGTATGCTTTACTTCAACCAATGCTAATGGCAATATAAAATGAATAGTGCGAAGCCCTTGAGCCTAAGAGGGATACATTATAACCACACACACCCCGCACCTCTATATTTAAGTAAACAATTTTTAAACGATCATCGCTTGACATTTTATATCTAATGGGACCACATATGTGGAACCTAATGTGAAACTTGTTCACATATTGCCGTGTCTATTTAATACCTACAGAGAATTTTCATAATAAAATGACATTATGAGAAGGGCTAGAAAATACATTCCTTACACTAGTACCTATAGAATCCATATTTGATGTCAGTTGTGATTTTTAGTGAATTTTCGTAGAGAAAATTCACTAATGGGGAGATCCCGACTACTGTAGCACACGACAAGTCACAGATAGAGGGCCGTCAAAATATTATTTATTTTTCAAGTAAACAAACACATATTAATCGACACACTCATCGCTTGAGCTGACAGAAGAAAAGAACGTGCTCGTAGTTTCTAAACCTGTGCAATAAACGTCTGGACGCAGCAAATGCGTTATGGTGGCCAATTTTCGTAAAAATGTTTTTAATGGCAAATTTGTCTTGCTTTTACAAGAGGGACATTTGGTTGATAGTATAACCTATATCGTACTAACAATGTACTATATATTAAATAAAATAGCCATGTTGTTTAAAAAAGTAGAAACATTTTCCGAAAATAAATCTCAAAAGTTCCAGAAACACTGGTCCGATTTTCCTGGACAACGAACTTCTTTAAGCTATTTACACACCAGACAAGATATAATTATTGACAAACAGCTTTAGGATCAAAATTGAAAAAAATATATAAAAATTTCTTTTACAAAAATTCACCATTTCTTTTTTTACATAAGTTGCCTTCAGTAATGTTACACTAAATTATATTTTTCACCAAAATTCGACAATTTTTTTTTATAATAACTTACAAAACATTTATTATTCATTACCAATAGGTCACAAAACTCGTACAAAAAATGCTTTCTACGGCTTTCTACGGAAACACTAAAAACATTTTTGCGAAATCATTTCAAATTCAGCCACTATTTGAGAGTGCCCGTATACGGCAGCTGGATTTTTTCGACGAGTAATACAAACAAAAAGCTCTCTAAATGCGTCATTTCCATGGGGCTCCGCTATCTATTGATAAAAGCGCCGTATCACAATTTTTCATATGTGTTTGAAATATGTGCCAAAACGTGAAAAGTTGCAAAAGAAATTGAAATAACTCAGAAACGATAAACGATGTTTTTTTTCTTTACAAACATGCATTATGATTTGATGTAAGACACAAAAATGCAATAACATAAGGGGTGTTCTATTAAAAAGTAAAGCGTGTATCACCAACTACTTATGGGCCACCCTGTGGTTGTCAAAATAGGTTTATAAGATACAGCTCGAGACACCCTATAATTACCGTATACACTTTTTTCTCATATTTTGTATAATAACGGATATATTGAGCTTTACCCTAGAAATGCGTCACCCTGTATATGTGTAAACAGGCAAAAACTGAAACTGACCCCGTATATGGGTTTTAGGGGTTCTAGTTCGCACTCATTTGAAGAAATCTTTTTAAAATACATAAGTCACGGTATTCTTAATAACCAATTTTTTCTACGAAAATTTACTAAAATATAGACTACTAAACCATAAACTCGATAGCGGAAACTACTGCCGAAGCATCAGAAAGAGGGTCTATTGAAATGGATTTTCCGAAAATATTTTAGTAAAATGAAGGACAATGATGGTTGAAGCTGAAACTTAAGGCTTTGTAAAACACACTTATTACGACATATTATCGACATAATCCGTATTTGCTTCAAATTAGTTGTCTGAAAATTGCAAATTTTGACGTTTCAAATCGTGACTTTGACGTTTTAAGAAGAAAAATTATAAAATTTTCAAAACATGTTTTCTGCTACTTCTTGTCCTTTTTGCGCCAAGAAAACTCAACCGTTGTATGTAATATTCAATTGGTTTTGTTAATTGCACAAAATATTTGGTCCCTGTGCTTTCCTTTCATCACCAGTGGCACCCATTTTTTTTAAATGCCTATAACTTTCTTTTCTTTTAACTTACAGACCTGGATTTTGGTGTGTAAGGTAAGTTCGATAGTGGAAACGTATATGTCATATACGTCATATATGTCGTATATATTTGGTTGTCATAGCTTTGTTATGTTCGGAGATACAACAATTTTCCGAAAGAAAACTCAAAATTTTTCCGGAAAAACTGGTCCGATTTTCCTGCCTAACGAACTTATCCAAGCCACTTACAAAAGGAAGGTACATACCAAATTTGTCGACGATATTTTTGCAGTGTTTGACACAAATATATGCAAAGTAAATGATGTTATTAAAAGACTAAACTGTCAATTTGATCCAATAAAATTCACCCACGAATTAGAAGTTAAGAGTAAACTTCCTTTTCTAAATGTACTAGTTAAAAATAATGACTCTTGAATTCGATGTCCACAGGAAGGAAACTACCAATCTAAGTTACATTCCAAATGACTCACTTCACACGTTTGTACAAAAAACGGCCAGTTTGAATTTCTTAGTAAATATATTAATAAAATTTCCCCTAAGTAAAAGTAGACATAGTATAGAATTAGAGTACAGTAAAACGTGGCTAAATGTAAGGAATATTCGGATTGCTTAGAGGAAAAGTTAATTAACAGACACAAAACGACGAAAATGTTAGCGGAATGCACGACATTCAGGAAAGATAAAATAGAGAAAAAATTTGTTTGTCTACCTTTTGAACCGCGTATCACAAAAGGTCTCGACAGTATTTTTTAGAAAGCCGATTTGCAGCAAACTTTTTCGACAAAAATAGTTTTAAAAAAACTGTGAGGTAATACAAAGATAAAGATAAAGCCACTGAAATGTCGGGTATCTATGAGATAAGTTGTGAAGATTGTAACCTTAAATACTTTGGGCAGACTAAAAGAACCATTCAGACTAGATTTCGTAAAGATCTGGCACAGCTGAGATACGGTAGTGTAGACAAGTCATGCGTGGCACAACATATTTGAGATAATAACCACCACACTGATAAACAAAATCTGAAACTCATCAGAAATGTTAGACAGCCAGCGAAGCTAGCTGCGTACGAAAGTATTTACATTTCTAAGGCAATAAAAAACAAACGCTCCTTAAACCGAGCGCCCCAACTGATTTATAATCCTTTGTTTGCCCTCTGTCTCTGATACAGATAATATATTCCGAAACTTGCCAGGTAAAGTTATAAAGGAAGTTCAAAAACCTCATCCGGCAATAAAAATACACAGAAAATTTGCCTGCGATTTAGTCACCCTCTCGGTATCGATCTCTACCTAAAACTCAGTATATAAGACGATGTTCGTTAGTAAGCAGTTTATAATTTTTCATCCTCTGATGGCGCTAAGTTTGTTAGCGAAACGATCATCAGGTCTTTAAAAGGATGCGTTGTGGTGATTTGGTCCTCCGAGTGTACTTATCAGTACTCATCACAGGTTCCAATCTTCACTTAGTAATAACAGCTTTTAATCAACTAACATTAATTATTATTTTTTTGATATAACTCCGAAACTAATAGTGATATCGAATTTATTCTTTCACGTATCTGCTTGCAAATTTATTCTACTTTCCTGTTACGATGTAATAACTATGTCATTCTATTTAAAAATTTGAACGGAAAATGAAAATAAAACAAGTTGTTCAAATAGCGTCCCCTGGCGAGGGCATAAAAAAATAATATAACTTAGCTATCATCTTGTTCTCTATAACTGACCTCCCTTTCCTAAACAAGACAGATTTCATACAATTTGGTTGTGCCAAACCAAAATTATGTACACTTTCATCGAAAGAAGTACCCCCTCTCCTCCATTCCAAATTTTACCACTTACAGTAAAAAGTGTAAAACCAGAAAGAGGTAGAATTTCAGTAAGAATAACAATACTAGTTTCTTGGTAGCTTTTATAGATATATTTTCCACAAAAATTGATACTGTATTATTTTTTTGAAAGCTTCTGTAGCAACATTTTCCATAGAAATGCCTTCTTTCACACGACCATAGCAATTACACCCCCTTGCGGCGGAGTTAAAAACTTAAAAGTTATTTCCAGCATTTTCTTTTAGCCACTTTCTTTAACAGGATTTTTTTCACAGATCTCCTGACCATCCATTCCTGAGATATGGTACCTCTTCGTCCTTAATGAAACGCCTATATATATATATATATATATATATATATATATATATATATATATATATATATATATATATATATATATATATATATATATATATATATAGGTGTGTTTTTTAAAGTGGTGTTACAAGGGGATGTCTCGAAATTGGTTGAATTTTTTGCAATATTTTGGTGAAGTAACAAGGAGATTGAGGCCATATTTAAACGTATTTTTTACATTTACTCTAACTCTCAAAATTGACCTTAAATTAGGTATTTTTTATATATTTCAACCAAACACCACGGGGGCTTACAGCCTAAATACTATCGTACAGTGGGAAACAGGCAACTTGTTAATTCTGGACGTGAAGGTTTGGAGGTTCGGAGGAGAAGGAAAAACATGTGCCGCCAAGGAGTTCCACAACTTGGAAGTCCTCGGGACAAAAGCCCGGGCATAACAAGATGTTCTATGTCTGGTGACCTGGACAGTAAAAGGGTGCATTCGCTCTGTTCCCCTGGTAGATCTGTTGGGAGCAGCAGGTGGAGGAACAATGGAAGAGAGCTCCCCTGAGCAGTGCCCGTGCAGATATATATAAAAGAAAGAGAGAGGTCACCAACGGCACGTCGGTGGGCAAGTAATGGCAGCCTTTGGGTGAGGGTAAGGTCAGCGATGAGACGCATAGCTCTCTTCTAAATGAAGTCGAGGATAGCGAGTGTAGAAGCGGCAGCAGCACCCCAGATGTGGGAGCAGTATTCGAGGTTTGGTCTTATTTGTGAAGTACATAAAGTATAGAGATTAGCTGGTGAAAAGTATTTTCGAGCCCGGAAGAGGAAACCTAATTTCTTAGCGCCGCTTCTGCAATTGATGTGACATGTTGGTGCCAATTGAGATTTCGATCCACAGAGATGCCAACAAGTGACAAGGACTCATTACTTTGAGAGACTTGGTTGTTTATTGTGATGGGTCTAGGGCTGGTGTATCTCTTATGAGAAAGAAAGCAGGACTGTGATTTGGTGGGGTTGAATTGTACAAGATTTCTACTTCCCCAGTCTAATATTTTTTGGAGATCCACGGAGATAGAACCCTCCATGAGTCTGTGATCCTCATCTAGTTGGGCTAAAGAGACAGGCTGAGAATATTGTATATTGGAGTGGAGGGTGCTGTCGTCCGCGTAACTGTGAACTGGGTTGGATGTGCTAGAGAGGAGGTCATTGATGTGGAGAAGAAACAAAGTATGGGCTAAAGCTGAACCTTGAGGAACTCCTGCATTCATTTGATACAGTTTAGAGGAATGGCCATTCACGACAACAGAAATGCTCCGGTTGGAGAGGAAATTGGCTGTCCACGTACAGAGTTTTGGTGGTAGGCCATAGGCCGGTAGTTTATTAAGCAGCGCTGCGTGCCAGACCTGGTCGAATGCTTTGGATATGTCTAGAGCGACAATCTGGGATTCACCGTGTAGTTCCATAGACTTGTTCCAAGAATGGGTGACAAAGGAAAGGAGGTCGGCAGTTGATCTGCGCTGACGGAATCCATACTGCCTGTCGTGGATTAGACTGTGTTTTTCAAGAAATTTTAGTAATTCGGTGTTTATATACTTTTTCATCACTTTAGAGATGACTGAAAGGAGAGAAATAGGCCTGTAGTTGCTAGGAAGCGCTTTCGATCCTTTCTTGGGGACGGGTTGTACTCGAGCAGTTTTCCAGTTACTAGGGAATATGCCTCTATTGTAAGATGTCTGTAACAGACGAGTCAGGACAGGAGCAAGTTCTGGTGCGCATTTTTTGAGAACAATTGCTGGGATCTCGTCCAGAGGCTTTCCTGGTATTGAGAGAAGAGAGCATCTTTCGTATCTTTTTAGTTTTGAAAATGATATCCGTCATTTTATGCGCGACATTTGGGAGTGTTGGTGGTTGAACATTTGGAGGTGGGTTGAGAGTAGAATTGCCGGCGAACAACGAGGCAAAAAGTTCGGCCTTGCCCAGGGCGGTAGAAACAATTTCATCCCCTGAGACAAGAGGTGGGAACTTGCTCTTGCAGAAATTATTCCCAATAGATTTAGCAAGAGTCCAGAAGGGTTTGCTGCCGCTGGAGCTTAAGAGGACTTTGTTTTTGATGTGGTTATTAAACGAGTTTTTTGCCTCAGAAAGAATGCGGACATAGCGGTTTCTTGCGTCGTTAAATGCTTGACGGTTTTCTTGACTGGGATTGTGTAGAAGCTTTTTGTGAGCTTTGACCTTTTCAAGTCTGGCCTTGTCACAGAATTTAGAGAACCAGGGCTTTTGAGTGGCTGCAGAGGTTTTCTGTGTACGTGGAATAAATAATTCCATGCCAGCTTGGATAATTTCGGTGACGTTTTGTGAGATATCAGAGGGGTCAGGATGGGAGAAGCAGACAGACCCCCATGGAAATGAGGAAAAATAATCTCGCATTTCGTCCCAGTTCGCGGAGCTGTAATGCCAAACGGTACGTGGGTTGAATGACTGTGTGACCTCGGGTTGCATTGCGCAGGAAGCAGTGACCATGCTGTGGTCTGAGCGACCCAGGGGGGCGGTGACTGATATCTTATAGCAGTCAGGATTTGTAGTAAGAAGGAGATCCAAGGGATTTGAGCTGTGTGTTGGGATGCGAGGAAAGTAAGTAGGTTGCTAAACCATATTGGATAAATAATTGCTGACTGCAAAGGCCCCCGCTGCTCTTTCTTGTGGATCGGTTTTTAAAGATCCTAGCTATTCCTCATTATGAATATTGAAGTCACCAAGAATAGTGACCTCGGAGAAATGATATTCAGAAATCAGATGGTCAGTTTTTTCAGAAAGGTAGTCAAAGAGCTGGACAAAGTTGTTGTCAGAAGGTGACCGGTAAATGCAGATGAATTTAGTTGCAGCCCTGAGAGAGAGTTTCATCCATAGTATGTCTTTTCTTCCAGCTTTTAAATTGGGGAGTCTGGTGCAGGGTAGATTGCTACGGACGTATGCGGACACGCCTCCATGCAATCTAAAAGATGTAAGAAGCTTATACCTCGGGAAATTAAGGTGATTAGTGGCTGTTTTGGCACTGATTTGAGTTTCGGACAGGTAGAGGAGTTGGGGCCTATTAGCCTGAAGAAAATGGTGGACGGAGTTCAGGTTAGAACTTAGTCCACATATATTCGAGAAGAATATTGTAAATCTCGATGCTGGCGCCCCCTGTACACCCCTCTACTGGAAATCCGAATGGAGCGATATTTTGCCTCCGGAATTTTTTGTGCAAGGAGGAGCTATCATCATTTTTGCTTATAAGGAAAACCGACTCATACACCAGAACCGGAAACGTCCGTTGGGACTTCACCGGCCCCTTGACTCAAGGGGTGGTACCTCCTCGGGCGTGAAAAAAATTCTCTACTATCAAGTAAAGGAAAATTCCACTACCACCTACCATATTGCAAGTATACCGCACCAGCCAACTATTAAAGAGCTGACCACCTTTAGAACTTTACTTACATATCAGTGCTCATCACAGGTTCAAATCTTCACTCAAGGGACAATACCACTTTAATCATAGCGTAGGTATTCGTTTTATTTTTGCATTTAGTCTGATACTTAACCTATAAACCGTATATCCGTTGATGTACTTGCAGAAATAGGAAACGACAAAAAATCTGACAATAAAACTTGGGAAGCACGTGTGGCATACTCATAGTAAAGTCTTATGGTTAAATATAGACCAATGTGTCTTCTGCAACAAGAGTGCTTTGTACGATACTCGTTTAGGAACAGTTTTTGTTTGAACTGTTTGCCTTATTTTTAGAAACAACTCTAGTGCAGCGGTAGAAAACTCTCCCAATATTGTATTATAGAAAGGTGGTATAAATTAACAATCCCAGTACTTATATGTAATTTACACCCATGGTAGCAATTCTTTAGTAAACAAAGAAGTCTGGACGCAGCAAGTGCGTTAAGGTAGCGAATTTTCGTAAACATGTTTTTAATGGCAAATATGTCTTGTTTTAAAAGGATATTTGGTTAGCACTATAATCTATATAGTAGTAACAGTGTACCATATTTTATTAAAATAGCTTGGTTATTTCAAAAAGTACAAACATTTCCTGAAAATAAACTTAAAAAGTTCCAGAAAAAAAGATCCGATTTTCCTGGCCAATGAACCTCTTCAAGCTATTTACACACCTGCCAAATTATAGTTATTCACAAATAGCTTTATGTCCAAAATTAACCAAACCAATTTTTTTGTGTAAATTTGCAAACAAATTCTTTTACAAAAATTCACCTTTTTTTTACATAAATTGCATCCAGTAATGTTAAACTATATTTTTCACAAAAGTTCGACAACTTTTTTTACAAGAACTTACTAACATTTATCTTACAAAAATGATTTTCTACAGAAAGACTTTTTCATGAAAGCAATTTGGGGTCAATGACATTCAGATACCCAAGAAAATATTCTGGTGCTTTTGCCTTGACTTTTTTCTTTACGAGTCGAGCTTTCCGGAGTACTGTGACAGCTGCTTGTACACCAGCGTTTGACTTTTAGATGACCTTGAGAAGTAACTGATCAATGTCATGTCTGTCGATTTTCGAGATCAAAATTATTCTTTCCCATTCAAAAATATAAAGTTGATCTTGATTGGACATTGAAGGTCATCGTCAAGATCAAATCCAAGGTCACCGTCAGATAGCTAAGAAATAATGCTGGTGGTCGTGACTTGAATTTTTCTACTTATTCTGCCATTCCGATACTTCTGGGACACCACACAAGTACTGAATTCATACTATCAACCCCGACCCCATTATAATTTGATGATAGGTGTGAATTTCACGATGAAAATAATAAGAGGAACAAAACTATACGTTCCCTTAACCCGGCGTCCGACATGTGGGGTGTGACAAACCCAGAGAGAACTAAAATGTCCGACGAATACAAAAATACCGCGCTCACATGCATATCCCTCTCGTTAGCTTTCGGAAATTGTCGAGTCTCTTAGCGTGCGGAGCCATTTTGACAACAGTTTGCTAGAGTTTGTGTTAATGGACGGTTTAGTTTACCTAGGGTTTGTCAAACCCCACGTGTCGGATTGTGCTACAAAATTCGAACATTTCTCAAATAAATTTCTATCGCAGTTTACGCGCCTTTGCTTCAAATTTTGAGGTATGTTTCCTTATTAAATGTCGATATTATTCACCAGCCCTTGAAATCATTAGGTTAACTATGGGAGACTACGAAAAGGAAATGCGTCGCCTCCAGGATCTGTGGAAGGAGGTGCAAAGCGAAGATGAAGAAGTAATTGAATCAGACGATGAGAGTGAGATAGACAATGTAAGCATAAACAGTGACTATCCATATGTTGAGCAGGAAGCAAATAATGAAGATGGACAAGGTAACCTTATGGAAGCTGCCGGTGTTACCACTAACGCACACGAAAATGATATAACCGAAAATGAATCTGATATAGTGCAAGATCGGGAAAAATACTATTTAGGGAAAAATGTAACTAAATGGAGAAAAACATATTATAACAGGAATGTGAGAACCCGAGGCGTGAACCTGATAACTCAATTGCCTGGTGTCAAAAGATCCGCTAGAGATAAAAAAAGTCCTCTTGAATGCTTTCTTATTTTTATCGATGAAGAAATGATAGACGATATTACGCGGTGGACAAATCAACGAATTGAGGAAAAAACACGAGAATGGGAGAAATCTTCTTATTATAAACCTACAAAAAATATAGAACTAAAAGCTTTATTCGGACTGTTATATTTAGCAGGAGTTTTTTGAAACAACCACCGTTTACTGAAGGATTTATGGAAAACTGACGGAACCGGTTTTGAAATATTTCGAGTAACTATGGCCCAAAGACGGTTTGAATTTTTGCTTACATGTTTGCGATTTGATAATAAAGAAAAACGCTCGCAAAGGCGCGAAATAGATAAGCTGGCACCTATTAGAGCCATAACAGAAAAATTTACTGATAATTGCAAAAATGCCTATTCGCCTGGTAGATATTTAACAATTGATGAGAAATTGGAAGCTTTTAGAGGCAGATTTCCATTTCGCAGTACATACCGAATAAACCGGCTAAGTACGGCATTAAGGTGCAAGCTTTGGTAGATGCCCGAGCGCATTATTTAGTAAACATGGAGGTCTATGTGGGTAAGCAACCTGATGGGCCCTTTGCTCTTAGTAATAATCCAACTGCAATAGTGGAATGGCTCGTCAGTCCATATGATGGTAGTCACAGAAATATTACGTGTGACAATTGGTACACAATCTATTTAAAAAGCTCCGTACAAATCATCATCTGACTGGAGTCGGTACAATTCGAAAAAATGAAAGGGAAATCCCTCCGATATTTTTGAATGTTCGAAATCGACCAATAAAGTCAAGTGTTTTTGGTTTTCAAGAAAATTTTACAATAGTATCGTACGTTCCAAGAAAGGGCAAGGTGGTTCTGCTGATGTCAACCCTTCATCATGACGATTCCGTAGATGAATCCGAAGATAAGCTACCTGAAATAATTTCATTCTACAATCTAACGAAAGGAGGGGTAGATACAGTAGATGAATTGTCTGCAAACTATAATGTATCTCGCAATAGCCGACGATGGCCTCTAACACTATTTTTTTCTATAATGAACACTGCCGGTATCAATTCCCAGATAACTCATCGTGAAAATAATACTGGATTAATTCTGAAAAGAAAAGATTTTCTCACAATGTTGGGGTTTGAATTGATAAATGATTATCAAAAAGCAAGGATGACCAACTTTAGAATACCTCGCGAAATAAGGACGGCTTTGCTCAAAATCAGGGGAGAACCCGAAGAATCTCCTACAAAGAAACAAAGACCTAACAAACCGCGCAGATGTGATTTTTGTCTTCGTGATCGTGATCGCAAAACTAAATATGTATGTGAGGCTTGCGAAAAAAATGTTATGTTTAGAACACGCGCTTATATACTGCGAAAATTGTAGTCACTTTGCAAATGCATAACTTTTTTGGTTTTACATATTTTGATATAATTTTTTTTATATAGTACACTGCAATGTATTATTTACTCAGATTCTATTGTTTCTGTTTGATTGTATAGAACCATTGTAAATAAAAGTTTTTTATAAACGTTTTTTTTTCACTGCCTAAAACAGGATGATGTGAGCTTTTCTTTTTTAATTTTCTTCTTCTAAAGAAGTTTTTGTGTTGCTAATGAAGAAATGTGATATTTGTATTTAGTGTCATAAAAAATATATAACAAAAATTCAGTTAAAGGAAATTTCAAAAATAATAATTGTGGGGTATGTGATACCCCACAGTCCGAAGATGTTAAAGATTTTCACATGTCAGACGCCGGGTTAATGATCTAAAGTCGTATTATTTCACAACTAAATTCATATTCCACTCCCTCACATGCGACCTCCACTTCAATTTTACCAAAGTTACCAGATTAGTGATGAAATAAAAAGTTTTCTAATAAACAAATCCTGAAACGTTATATTAAAAGAAACCCTGAAACGTTATATTACACGAGCCTTAACGAAGTAATGTCAATTTTGACCAAATCACCACTCATATCTCGATGAAGCGATTTTACGAGAAAACAATCCGAACCGTTCGTTCGTGATGCGCTAACTATGTACCAGATTTGAAAACGATATCTCAATTCGCTCTAAAGTTATCGTGCCTACTAACAGTCAGACGTACAGACGGACAGACAGACAGACCGACAGATCGGCAGACCAACAGCGGAAGACCGACATAAAATGTCTTATGCTTTAAGACTTTAAAAAAAATGTGGAAGTAAACTATTTTTATTCTTCAGATGCAGTGTGCTTTGAAAACAAATCGTACCCATTTAAAGGAATTTTTTGAAACCTTAAAAGCCACAACCTCCTTATTTGTGAATTTTGAAAGTTAGCTAATAAACACAAAAACGTGAAAGATAAATTTATGTAAAAGTAAGAGAAAAAATCATTCCGCAAAACAAAGATCAATTTTGGTTATCTGCTTAGCTTCCACTATAAAAATTGATGACCAGCTGCCACAATATAATATTATGCTGTGCAGCTACTATAATTGAACATTAAGCTCATTAGGTGGGGTATTTCTTCTAGCTGGCCTTTTATGTAGAATAACAAGAAACTCTTTGTTGATTTATTGGTGCCGCAATTCTTTACAGGGGCATAGAACCACAGCATAAGTTGTTTTTATACTGCCATACAACCATATCGGGTTGTTTTGATTAGAAATGCAGCCTGGTTACGACTTTCCTGTCGCCAGTAATGTACTACGAGGGTAGTTGACTATTTGCCAGCACTGGTATATTTTAGTATAATAAATTATGGCATTAATTTCCAATTTGTTATAAATAATAAAGATATTGCTAGACACTGGAAACCTTATCTAGAATAGTTGTACGAGGCTCGATCAATAAGTACCCGTGTTTAAGACAGGTGGCGTTGTTGAGAGAAGTTGGCATTACCGTCGCGGTCTTGTATTGTCATCTGTCAAACGACAGGATACTAAATTTTAGACTGATTCATTAGGTAGTTTTTATTTGGCAGCCAGTTGTATCATTCGTGTTTCTCAATAAAATGGAAAACTGCAATATCGATCCGTAATTCGCTTTTAGTGAATTTCGTTTAAAAAATTTACTAATGGGGTGATCTGTGTTTATATATATATATATATATATATATATATATATATATATATATATATATATATATATATATATATATATATATATATATATATATATATATATATATATATATATATATATATATATATATATATATATATGTCGAACAGATAACTTAAAAAATAATCGGCCGATTTTGACAAAATTTGGTAGGGACCTTCCTTTTGTAAGTGATTTGAATAAGTTCGTTAGCCAGGAAATTCGACCAGTTTTAACTGGAAAATTTTAGGTTTCCTTCCGGAAAATTAATGTAGCTCCGAAAATAACAAAGCGATCACCAGATAACCTCTTTACAGTCTTTCATACAGTAGTACTTGGTCTCCTGCCAGCTTGGGTGTTTTTCGAAAAATAGGTTTTTTTAGACTACCTTTTAAGCTCAGTCAGTTTGTTCCTGTACCACTTGTAAGTTTCCCCAACATTATTATCATTTGGCCTCCTCTTACCTCTCTATAAAGCCGTTTCTTTTCTGAGATAGATCGAAGCAATGCAGGCGTAGTCCAAGGCGTTCTTTCCTGCTTCGCAACACATTGATTCTTATAACTTGCATCGTACACCATCCACTTTAGTTTTCGTATAAAAATATCTGGCGCATCCTCCACATCTTGAACTGCATAAACCTGATCCCATATTTCCTCTGCTGCCAGTTGCACTAGTTTTTCCTTATTCAACCTTTCGAACTTAGTACAAAAAGCAGTTTTGACCTCTTCGCAAAGTCTTGGGTAGAAAACAATAGGGTAGTGGTTCGTTATGGGACACTGCAGAACATAAGCCTAAAACTTAATCTCACTTAAGTGACATATGATCCAAACAACTTTTGGATTCTAGCGTAACCGTAGTCCATGAATTGATTAATGAAGTGAAGCCAAATTCCAAGGCATTGATAAGGTATTCTGAAGCGATTCTCATGTTAGACATTATGTCAATATTAACATAAGAGCCTCGGTGGTCGAGTGATGAGAACGTGTACCTCTGAACCGAAGGGCACTGGGTTCGATCCCAGGTCTCTCCATTCGCTTTTTCAGTACATACTGTAACATTAACATCAACCGAGGTTGTGGCATTGTATCTGAGAAAGTTGAATGTCTGCACGTTCTGCCCTTCGGAGGGGGCGTAAAGCTGTCGGTCCCGTGTGCATGTCATGTTGAGCACATTAAAGATCACTACCCTCCTTACAGAAAGGCATGGGTTCGGCAAAATTTCCAGGATAGTTAGCTGAAACTGTCTCCTGACCTCGGTGATTGCCAATAGTCGCGGGCTTGACCGACGTTAAACAAACAAAAAACAAAACAATATAGCCCCGGCTACGGTAAATGAGCTTCGTTTAGCCCTCCAGGAGGAATGGCAAAATATTCCTCAAGATACTATTCGTAAGCTTATTGACAGTATGAACCGACGTATGCAGGCAGTTTAAAGGGCTAGAGGTGGTAATACAAAGTATTAAGCTAAATTTGTTGTGAAAAGTACGTTTCTTTCGGTTAGTTAAGTTACAGTTGAATTGTTTTGATTTGAAGTTTGATTTTGAAGTTAAATTGTTTGCATAAATACATTTTCCTGTTTTTATTTATTTTTATGTAAGTTGTAATAATTGCTTATTAAAACTAAACAATATATTGTTGCCTTTTCATTGGTAGACTAATAAACTAAGTTGTCAAACTGACATTAGAGCAAGAATGAGCATAGCCGCCTCGCCAAAAAATAACATTTCTCAAAGTAAATTGTTGGCGACAAGTTTATTTCGCTCTTAAAAATAAACCAGTACACCTAAAGACATGAACCAAAAAACAAAATGTAGGTAAGGAATGGTTCTTAACAAAAATTGGTATTTTCAAAAAATTTGGCTAGGAAATTATTCCACAGGGTGTTTTAAAATTAGGGTTATACAACGAACTTTTAGTTAAGCCTGAATAATGACTAGTACGCCAGCAGTTAACAAAAGACTGGATACGCAAGTTGAAGTTAGTCATTTCAACTAAAGTTTGCTAAAAATTTATGAAAATTGGACTAAAAATAAAAAAGTTATGAGACCTCAAATCTTACCAAACATTAACGTGTTGCGTTTTCTTTTTTGCGTGTGAGTATATAATATATATGTATATATATATATATATATATATATATATATATATATATATATATATATATATATATATATATATATATATATATATATATATATATATATATATATATATATATATATATATATAAACACAGATCTCCTCATTAGTGAATTTTTCGTTTTACGAAAAATTCGCTAAAAACTGTGGAGTATCGCGAAGGCAAAGCAAAATTATTAAAGAGCCCCGGTAGACGCGAACACCATTGCCTTGCCTGCCTTATCGAAAGTCACAAAAGGTTACATTATAAGATACAGTGAACCTCACTTAACATTTGGGAGATAGGTCTCCGCAAAGGACATTTCTTAAAGGTCGCCTAAAAGTCTGACGACTATTGTTATCTAACCACAATACAGATTACTTATTGTTGTTATGGGTCAAAGGAAACACAAATAATAACTAAAAGCCAACTTTAAATGGGCAAAGTGTGACCTGTTTCATAACAAAGAATGCATTGTTTTCCTAGGTAAATAACCTAATTTTTGCTTAGAGTATTAAATTTACTTTAATAAAATGTAATCTGTTTCTTTTTTTTTTTTGGCGAATTTTCTCTAAATAATTCTTTTGGAAGGAGATAATCGGGATTTTTCGCTAACTGTTTTCAAATAAGCGTGAATTTGAGCCCCCATAATCTTTATCCGAGGTCAGTTGCAGACTTATATCGATATAAATACATATACAGGGTGATTCACGTAGCCCGTACCTTAGAAAAAGTTTGATTTCCCGAAATCGTATTTTTAGTGAATTTTCGTAGAAAAAATTCACTAATGGGGAGATTTCGACTTTTGTATTTTGAAAACAATTTTGCAAATGAGCGCGAACTAGAACCCCTAGAACCCATATCCTGGGTGAGTTTCAATTTTTAATTTTTATATATTTACATATATATATATATATATATATATATATATATATATATATATATATATATATATATATATATATATATATATATATATATATATATATATATATATATATATATACATATACATATATGTATCACACCGATAACTTAAAGAATCATAGGCTGATTTTATCAAATTTGGCATGTACCTTCCTTTTGTAAGTGGCTTGGATAGGTTAATACATTGATTTTGTAGTCTGTATTAGCGAAATTTTATTTAAAAAAAAACGCTAATAGAGAGGTATTGATGGTGGGAATTTTCAAAATTTTTTCATATATATATATATATATATATATATATATATATATATATATATATATATATATATATATATATATATATATATATATATATATATATATATATATGAAAAAAAATATCCATTCAAGATAACACTTGTCCAAGAATTAGACCAAGATGATCCGAATCGACCTTTACAATTTTGTAAAAATTTAACTGAGCATTTGATGAATGTCCCAGATCTACTTTACAACATTTCTTTCTTTGACGAAAGTGTGTTTATATTGAGTAGTGAAGCGAATGACATAATTCTAGTTATTGTAGTAACACAACCCACACATCTTAAGTTGAAGTCACACCCAAACGCCACAAGAATTAAACGTGTGGGCAAGCATTCTTGGCGACCACATTATCGGACCACTTTTTCTCCAAGGCGATTTGACTGGTAAAAGTAATTTGAAGTTGTTAAAAGACCTTATTGGCCCTTTAATCACGCAAGCACTGGAAGAAGACGTAAATCTCTAAGAAAACCAACTTTTCTTTCAACAGGATGGAGTGCCTTCCCATAATCATGTGCGAGTACGCGGTTTCTAAGATGCTCATTTTTCAGGACAATGGATAGGTTGGAGAAGTTCCATCGTATGACCAGCTAGGTTGTCCGTCTCAACCCTTTCGGATTTCTTTTTGTGGAGCCACTTGAAGTCTAAGGTTTATGCTACATTAAATAAATATCTTCAAATGCCTCGAGAACGTATCGTCGCAGAGTGCCATTTGAATACGCTAGAAATGTTGAAAAACGTTAGACAACCTTTGGAAATCTGTTGTAACTATTGTATGGAAGTTGGGGGTGGACATTTTGAGCTACATATACAGTGTGTCCCAAGCTGGATGGGAATGTATTGCTATCTCCGTTATTATTGGAGATAGGAAGACGGTTCAATTAGCAATGTTTTGTATAATTTCATGCTTGTTCCAAATATGACTTGTATTTTGCCCTGCCTCTTTTCGTTTTCGAGTTATTTTGAAAAAACAAAAATTTGTCGGTTTTTTTCTCCAATATATAAGTAGGCGTTTACCTGACATGTCTAAGACTTGCACATTATCAGGACACTTTTTACAGAGTAATCTTTTTGTGCTATTCTCATCTTTGGATTGTCATTTGTTTTTGAGTTACAGGTATCAACGTTTGTTTTTGTTATGACAGCCACCTAGGATTTTTGGCTCATGTGATAGCCTGTGAAAAGAGCTTTCCAATTATATACAACATGCTTGAGAAATCTTGTAATTGCATTGACAATTTTGAGAAAACCCGTTTTAAGGATAGTAGGCTATGAAATCAAATACCAGAAAATAAATGACAAAAAAAGTGCTCAAAAAGCAGTAGGCCATGGAGTCTAACAATAGACTCCTACTTTTAACAGAATTTTCCGTAATGATTCACGATAAAAAAACTAGTGTGATTTAATTTACAATGCTTAATTAGGTAATAACGCTAGGAAACAGTTTAATAACGAAACCCGGCAATAACAAATAGAAACTTAAACTCCACAAAACAACACAATTAGAAATGGAACTCAACAAATAATAAAATAGAAAATAAAAATACACTAAATAGAAAATTGTTCAATATGGCCACCGTTTTGTTCAATGCACTTTATACACCTTCTTGAAACATGCCTGCAAACTCTGGTGATGGTGTTTTGGTTAATATGATTTATAGCGTCCGTGATTCTGTTTCATAATTCGTTGATATTTTGTGATGGATCGAATTTATACACATCATTCTTCAGAGTACCCCAAAAATAAAAATCCATGGGTGTTATATCAGGACTTCGAGCACACCAATGAACAGGCTCATTGTTACAAATGACACGATTATTAAAATTTTGGTACAAAAATTCTTTGACGATCCTAGCATTGTGAGCTGGACAACCGTCTTGTTGGTACCAAATATCGTCTAAATTATCATGAACTCTTCTAATTGTTGGTAAGATATCATTTCTCAATAGATTAAGATACCTTTCCCCAGTTAAATTATTTTCAAAAAAGAACGGACCAACAATGATGTTACCTGAAATTTTTTAAAATTAAGTGTCTAATCTACAAATAAAAATAACAGTTTTTTACCTAATAAGCCGCACCAAACATTAATACCAAATCTTTATTGTAATCGTCTTTTTTCCTTTAGATGCGGATTTTCATTTGCCCAATAATACCTATTATGGCGACTATACATACCACGATTTGTAAATCTGGATTGAGAAGGGTTTTCGTGTGAAACCTGTAAGACGGCATTATTTATTTTTTCATTTCTAAGCATTGGTAGTTTCTTTGCGTGGAAGCTACCGTCCTTCAGTAGATGGTCACTATCCTGCGTAATATTTTGGTGTTTGGTTGTCGTCTTTCTGGGTAGTTGTTTTGATATGAATTTGCAGCTGCCTCAGTATTTCGGTTAGAACGAATATAACATTCCAACATGTCAAAATATTCTTCATTACTGAACATATTGTTGAACAATATTTAAAATAAACAGGAAACAAACTATTTGGTACAAAATTTTAAGCAACGTGTTAAATACACCTCAAATTGTTCAGATAATTAAGAATGACAGTATGGTTAATTGTCGCGATACTGTTATATCCATGGCAACGTTTCTTCTGTTGTTTTTCAGTTGACTTACGTTTAAAAATCAAACAATCTTCAAAGGCGTCTTCGTAAATCATTAATCTGCTTTTTATTGAGTTATGTTAGTAGATTTAGTTATTTACTAGGTTTACCTATTTAATTAAATTATAACAATTGTTTAGGATAATGTTGTAATCTAAAATATCGTTTGTAATAATGGGCCGATTCATTGGTGTGTCATCGCGAATCATAAAAAAAATTATGGTAAAAGTAGAAGTCTATTGTTAGACTCCATGGCCTACTGCTTTTTGAACACGTTTTTTTTTGTCATTTGTTTTCTGGTATTGGATTTCATGGCGTACTATCCTCAAAACGGTTTTTCTTAAAATTGTCAGTGCAATTACAAAATTTCTTAAGGAAGTTGTACATCATTGGAAAGCTCTTTTCAGAGGCTATCACATGAGCGAAAATCCAATATGGCTGCCATAATAAAAACAAACGTTGATACATGTAGCTCAAAAACAAATACAATCTAAAGTTGACAATAACACAAAACTCTGGACGCAGCAAGTGCGTTATGGTAGTGAATTTTCATAGAAATGATCTGGCACAAAATATTTTATTATAACTTTTTTTTCTTGTAACATAGAAATCCAAATTTTGGTGTATAGTTTACTTTTTATATCGTAAACCTACCTACCAAACTTAGTTATCATAGATTTTTTATTTTTTAAGAAAAATTTTTTTTTCAAATTAAAACTGAAATTTTTTCCCGAAAACCTCGTCCGATTTTTTTATTAACAAACGTATCAAAGCCATTTACAAAAGGAAGGTACATGCCAAATTTTATCAAAATCGGCCTTTTATTCTCTGAGATAAATTTTTTTTTAGAATGAAAACTCAAAAGTTTCCCGGAAAACCTCGTCCGATTTTCCTGACTAACAGACCTTTCAAAAAAATTTACGAAAGAAAGGTACATGCCAAATTTTATCAAAATCGGCCTATTATTCTTTGAGATAACAATTTTTTTAGAATGAAAACTCAAAATTTTGCCGGAAAACCTTGTTCGATTTTCCTTACTAACGAACTTATCCAAGCCATTTACAAAAAAAAGGCACATGCCAAATTTTATTATAATCCACCCATTATTTTTTGAGATAGGAATTTTTTTCGAATGAAAACTCAAAATTTTCCCGGAAAACCTCGTCCAATTTTCCTGACTAACAAACTTATCCAAGCCATTTACAAAAGAAAGGCACATGCCAAATTTTATCAAAATCGGCCTATTATTTTTTGAGTTATCGGTGTGATACTTATATATATATATATATATATATATATATATATATATATATATATATATATATATATATATATATATATATATATATATATATATATATATATATATATATATATATATATATATAAACATATAAAAATTGAAACTGACCCCGGATATGGGTTCTAGGGGTCGTAGTTCGCGCTCATTTGCAAAAAATTTTTCAAAATTTGAAAGTCGGGATCTCCCCATTAGTGAATTTTTTCTACGAAAATTCACTAAAAATATTACTCTGTAGAAAGTGTCCGGATAATGTGCAAGTCTTAGACATGTCAGATCAACGCCTACTTAGATATTGAAGGAAAAAAAATCGACAAATTTTGGTTTTTTCAAAATAACTCGAAAACGAAAAGAGGCAGGGCAAAATAAAAATCATATTTGGAACGAGCATGAAATTCTACAAGACATTTTTAAAAGTCTCACCATCGTTACCAGTGAAATTTCATACCGAAAATTCATTAATAGAGAAAAGGTTGTTACTACATCTAAGTCGTAATAATATTTACAAAAAATGAAACTGATAAGCCAAGAGAAGACTTCTGAAAAACTTAGTACAATTGATGAAGTGTGGAAGCTACAATGAAATTAAAAGAGGGTCATAAATGCGACATGGTAGCGTTGCCGTCTATAGACTGTGATGATGACCTAGGTGATATTTAGTTAATTTTATTTAAAATAAACCAATCCAGTAGGTGCACTTGGAGAACCCAAGTCACCACAACATATTTTTAAAATCTCTGAAGTGCGTTATGGTAGCGAATTTTCTTTAAAATATTTTCAATAGCAAATGTCTTTCTTTGATGAAAGCAGGCATCAAACTTGGTTGCCTATATAATAGAAACAATGTACCATATTTCATCGAAATAATTTTATTGTTTGAAAATATATAAACATTTTTCAAAAGTCTGGATGCAGCAAATGTGTTATGGAAGTGAATTTCCATAAAAATGTTTTTAATAGCAAATACGAGCAGGCATCAATCTGATTACCGGTATAGCCTATCTAGTAGAAACAATGTACTATATTTTATCAAAATTATTTATGGTTTGAAAATATACAAAAATTTTCCGAAAATAA
Source organism: Tillus elongatus (assembly GCA_964006375.1). NCBI lineage: Eukaryota > Metazoa > Arthropoda > Insecta > Coleoptera > Cleridae > Tillus > Tillus elongatus. The sequence continues at coordinate 278,456,085 of OZ023262.1, forward strand.
ACTGAAATGTTGATTTTCTAACCAACAGAGCTTACGTTAATAGCAAATTGAGTTATTGAAATTTGAAGGATTTAATGAAAATTCGGTAAATTTGCAGATTAGCTCCAGAACGCTTTTCAACAAATTGTTTTCAGAACATTACTAGGACCCGACTTGGATGCACAAACCACAAGAAAAATTACTTGTTCACACCCTTCAAGGAAGTTACGGGAATAGGGTGCTGTGTGGGGTAGGTAAGGTTTAAGGGGGATATGGCTTCAAGATGTGAAATTGACAGCTTTCAAGCCCGCTTTATTCGAATTTTTTGCTCATATTTCCTTTTTACTACCTACCCCGCCCAGCACGCCTACTCACTCCTGGTCCCGTAACTTCGTTGGGGGGTGTGAATAAGTAATTTTTCTTGGGGCTTGTGGATCCAGGGGGGCCCTAAGCAGGTTTCTCAAAACAGTTTTTTTGAAAATCGTTCGGAAGCTAAACTGCAAATTTACCGAAAATTCACTACCAAAACGCACTTACTGCGTCCAGATTTTTTTCTTACAAACGCATCGTATTTCGATAAAAAATGCAAAAATGCATTAACGAAGTTGTTCTACAAAAATTAGCTAAAAAAATTTTACACCCCTACTCACTCCTGGTCCTGTAACTTCCTTGGGGAGTGTAAACAAGAAATTTTTCTTGGGGTTTGTGGATCCAGGGGGGCCCTAGGCAGGTTTGTGAAAACAGTTTTTTTGAAAAGCGTTCGGGAGCTAAACTGCAAATTTACCGAAAATTCGCTACCAAAACGCATTTGCTGCGTCCAGATTTTGTTCTTACAAACGCATCATATTTCGATAAAAAATGCATTAACGAATTTGTTCTACGAAAATTAGCTAAAAAAAATTATAGACTGTTAAACCATAAACTTCACTAAATCTGCAGCGAAAGCTTCAACTTAACTAAACCGACAGCCAAAGCATCAGAGAAAGGGTCTATTTGAAATTAATTTTCTGTAAATATTTTAGTAAAATGAAGGGCAATGATGGTTGGAGCTGAAACTTAAGGGTTCGCAGAACACTATTCTTGCAACTTTTTCTTTTCAAAATCCGTATTTATTTCACGTTCTTTGCCTAAACATTGCCAATTTTGACGTTTTGAGGAAAACTCCAAAATTTGTTTCTTTAACTGCCCATAACTTCTTTGTCTTTAAGGCTAAAGACCTAAATTTTTGTAAAGAATTCAAATACGCGTACCAAATTTGGTTGTCCTTGCTTTATTATTTCCGGAGATATTAATTTTTTTAGAAAGAAAACACAATTTTCCGGGAAAACCTGGTCCGATTTTCCTGGATAACGAACTTATCCAAGCCACTTGTAAAAAGAAGGTACTCATCAAATTTGATCAAGATTGGTCCATTATTTTTTGAGTTATCGGTCGGATATATATATATATATATATATATATATATATATATATATATATATATATATATATATATATATATATATATATATATATATATGTATATATATAAACACAGATCTCCTCATTAGCGAATTTAAAAAAAATCGCTTTAAAGACCTCGTGAAGACATACACTGTCAACGCCAACGAATAGCTTGCATTGTTGCCAGTTTTTTGTAAAAAAAAAACTCATTACAGAAAATGTAGTTGCAAAGTAACACTGCTTTATGGCATCGATACAATGAGAGAAAATTTGACAGGACATGTTAAATATAATTCTACTACTACTAGAATAGGTGCACCGATTGTGGCCACTTTATGAGATTCAGCAACTTTGACTAAGACCTGTTCTGCAATTTCAAATCAAAATCTTAAGTTAGCTACATGAAGGGAAAATATAATCAATATGCTTCCTTATCAAAAATACAAATTTTCAAACAATGCACATAACAGAAAGAAAATATAAAAAGAGTTAACAAACTGCCACCAATTTGCTATTTGTGGCCAATGATTTGACCAGTTGTAGCCACAATGAATGCAGAACTTCTGCCAGAACAAATTTTTAATGAAAAAAAACTATAAAACAAACTATGTAGCATTTACTACAACAAAATACATAGGTATGAAAAATTACTGTCAATACACATAACTGTAATAGCATATTAATTTCGAATGTACTTTAAAAATGGTTTTATTTCTGGCACTATAAACATTCCTCTGGCACTGATGGCATCCGGTTCATTTCTGGTACAAATAATATTTTTGTCTTGGTACCAAATCAAATCAGGTGGACTTCGCCACTTCCAGTTGTTGATGCCACTCTTCTGCATTGCACAGCAATTTTAATCTGGATGATCCCTTTGAAGGATATTCACAGGATAAAATTCTTTTTCATAACATAAAGGATCCTACTTGAAAATTTCTTTTTCCCCTAAATACACCTTGTTCAAGATTTCTTTCTTTAACTTCCTGTCTGGGCAACTGTACTTCAACAGCTGTATTTCCATTTTCTGTCACGTTCTCTTGTATGTGAATGTTTTCATCAATCTTGTCTTTTGTAGTCTTCTTTTCCGAAATATTCTCTGGCAGTCTTTGCTTTGGCATTTTTCTTTTTGCAATTTTTTTTTCTTTTTCGAGTGCTTTGAAAATCTCAAGCCATTTATTATACATTACCACTGATGGCAACTTCCCATTCTTCCTTCTCTTTTTTTTGCCTCCACATTTTCTTTTACAGGTCAAGTTGTGACATCCTTAAGCACTTCACTAATTGTTTGCCTTGTGAAAAATCTGACATCTTCATTCATGCAAACTCCGATTTTTTTCTGACTCTTGATTGTTCCTCCACAACTGGCTCAGTTACAGGAAATAACTGGAATTCAGTAATTCCTGGATCTCCAGAAGTTGAATGAGATTCGCAACTCAACAGTATTCTGGGCTGCTTCAAACAAGTTTTCTTTCTCATTACAGACAAATATCTCTTTTCGTTCATGTTCGCATTTCTTTCATACACGCTTGTTCTTCATCTATATCTGTTCCTTTTTCCTTTATATTTTCTGTGTCAGATTCAGGGAAATCAAACATCAAAAGATTGTCTCCGTAAGTTTTAAATTCTTGTGCATTGAGTGTTTCACTCACGAAGTTAGCGTCATCAGCGGATGAAAAATTCTAAAATTTTTATAGAACTTTAACGCTAACTTAGTGTGAAACATTGAATCCAAATAAAAATATAATATAATTTTCATAATATCAATTGGTCATCAATGAAATCTAGTGTGGACACACCCTTAGTTTTTTTCATAGATGCACTCAGACACAGGGGGATAAGGGTCGTCTGTTAGGCGACTAGTTTCATCTACTAACACAGATGCCTAGCAGATGAGAATGCAATCAACACACTATAGATGGGGACTCCTATGTCAGACAAGGGAATAGTGGTCTTCCCTGCATTCTTTACTCTATAGAAGCTATTTGCTTCTGGTTTGGGCCACTAGAAAAGGTAGGTAATGTATCAGCCCCCTTTTTACCACAGCGACAGACAGATGCGTCTGACTTTTGTTGTGCTAAGTTTGGGTTTCATAAGCTATTACACACTTCCAGCTTCTAGCTTAAGCATAAGCATACCAGTGATATGTCTATCATTTACCACCATGTGTCTCCAATCACGTGTAGACAACTGTTTCTAATTATAAAACCTTTTAGTGGTTGAGGTTTTATTAAACGGAGAGTTTGTTTCTAACATGCTTTTCTAGAAAAAATCGACTTTACTTAGACAAGCTGTCAGTGCCCCGTAAATGCTAAACCAAAATTTAAAAATATTGAAATCACCCCTAAGGGCGTTTAACATATTAGGGAATTTTCATTAAGAAAAATTCGCTATTAGAGAGGTCACTATGAAAAGCTTTTGAAAAAATTTCTTCAAACAAGCGAGAGTTTTGGTCCCTAGAACTCAAAACCGAGGTTCGTTAGAATTTTTATATCTTAATATATACAGCGTGTTTAAAAAAGATCGGCCAATATTTAAGAAGTGGATTTCCCATGTCATTTTATAAAAAAAAGTTCCCATAAACATATGTGCTAAAATGCATTGTTTCCAAGATACAAGGTGTTAATTTTTTTGTAAAATAACGTTTTTTTTTAAATAATTTAAATATCTCCTTACCGATTGTTTTGAAATTTGGCTGCGTTGTTTGTATTATTAATAGGCTGATTTGGCCCTAATTAGATACAGATTGTTAAGTCCATTGACGTTAGGGGGGGGGGGGCACCTCAACAAACTTTAGTGACATAAAAATGTACGCCACTGACTGCAATATGATTTGTATATTATTTTGAGATAAAGACACTAAAACTACAAGTTTATTATCTCATAAAATTTCCCTGTATCATGAATCGTTTACACGATAAAAAATAAAAAACTTTTTATGGCATGTCCATTTTCATACAGAAAATCACAAACACGAACAATAATTTTCGTTGAGGTGTCCCCCCTAATGCCAATGGACTTAACAATATTTATCTAATTAGGGTCAAATCAGCCCATTATTACTACAAACAACACTGCCAAATTTCAAAACAATCGGTGAGGAGATATTTGAATTATTTTTAAAAAATCGTTTTTTTTTACAAAAAAATTTGACACCTTGTATCTTGGAAACAATTCATTTTAGCACCTATGTTTATGATAACTTTTTTTCATAAAATGGCCCGGAAAATCAACCCCTTAAATATTGCCCCATCTTTTTTAAACACCCTATATATATATATATATATATATATATATATATATATATATATATATATATATATATATATATATATATATATATATATAATATTTAGAGTTTTTTCCCAAATTAAAAATAAAATCTGAAAGACATGCGTTGAATCTGACAGATATAGTAGTTAATTGCCACGCGTAGATCGATTCATACATCAGGTATAAACGGTAACAAAACTACATAAATAACAGGAATAAAACTTACTGCCCGAACCAACAATCGTGAAATATCGGCCACAAATATCGCAAATGACAGACATGAAATTAAAAATTTGCCACGTGATTGTTATTTAACTGGGGGATTCAATCAATTTTTAAAATACACAAATTTGTAGCTTGATGAACGGCCCCAAATACAGTTTTAGCACAGCATAGATATATTATGCTATGGTTTTAGACTGAAAGTGTAGCATAGTATAGCAGAAATGTAAACAAATTCAAGCCAAGTCTCTATAAAAATTATTCCAACATAGTTTCTTTTATCTTTAAACTTAAACATAAGACGTCATATAAGACCGAAGCAGTCGTTGAATATGTTTCAATGGTAATTTTACCAATTCTGTAATTAATTGTTATGTATACTTTTAATATATTCCGGGCATGAAGCCGGTGCCAAGTGTTCTGTAAACAAAACGTTAGTTAACGTCATGATATAATGTCTTAGTTATTTGTATCATAAGTTAACGTATCCTTAGATGGTTCAGTTCTAGCGTGGTAGCGTGCTTGTCAGAAGGTTGCGTGATCAATTTCAGCTTGATGAGTGTATATTTGTTTTGTTTTATTTTGACATTTGTCGAAACAATAGTGCACATATTTCATACGTTTTGAACAATATCTCATTTTTGTTCAAAACGCCTAAATAACTTTGTCACCTTTGATATTTTTTTTTTTTTTTTTTTTTTTTAATGTCAACAACACACCACGAGGGCTTACAGCCTAAATACTATCGTACCGTGGGTGTTGACAAGGAGGAAAGAGGCAGCTTGTTAATTCTGGACTTGAAGGTTTGGAGGTTCGGAGGAGAAGGAAAAACATGCGCCGGCAAGGAATTCCACAACTTGGAAGTCCTCGGGACAAAAGAGCGGGCATAACAAGATGTTCTATGTCTGGTAACCTGGACGTTAAAAGGGTGCATTCGCTCTGTTCCCCTGGTAGATCTGCTGGGGACAGCAGGTGGGGGAATTATGGAGGAAAGCTCCTCTGAGCAGTGCCCGTGCAGATATCTATAAAAGAGAGAGAGGTCACCAACGGCACGTCGGTGGGCAAGGGATGGAAGCCTTTGGGTGAGGGTAGGGTCACCGATGAGACGTATAGCTCTCTTTTGAATGGAGTCCAGGATAGCGAGTGTAGAAGCAGCAGCTGCACCCCAGATGTGGGAGCAGTATTCGAGGTTTGGCCTTATTTGTGAAGTGTATAAGGTATAGAGATTAGTTGGTGAAAAGAATTTGCGAGCCCGGAAGAGGAAACCCAATTTCTTAGCAGCCGCTTCTGCAATTGATGTAACATGTTGGTGCCAATTAAGATTTCGATCCACAGTAATGCCAACAAGAGAAAATGACTCATTACTTTGAATAACTTGGTTGTTCATTGTGATCGGTCTAGGGCTGGTGTATCTCTTGTGAGAAAGAAAGCAAGACTTAGTTTTGGTGGGGTTGAATTGTACAAGATTTCTACTTCCCCAGTCTAATATTTTTTGGAGGTCTACGGAGACAGAACCCTCCATGAGTCTGCGATCCTCATCTAATTGGGCTAAAGAGACAGGCTTAGAATATTGTATGTTTGAGTGGAGGGTGCTGTCGTCCGCGTAACTGTGAACTGGGTTGGATGTGCTAGAGAGGAGGTCATTGATGTGGAGAAGAAACAAAGTAGGGGCTAAAGCTGAACCTTGAGGAACTCCTGCATTAATTGGATACAGTTTAGAGGAATGGCCATCCACAACAACAGATATGCTCCTGTTGGAGAGGAAATTTGCTGTCCAGGTACAAAGTTTTGGTGGTAGGCCATAGGCCGGAAGTTTATTAAGCAGCGCTGCGTGCCAGACCTGGTCGAATGCTTTGGATATGTCTAGAGCAACAATCTGGGATTCACCGTGTTGTTCCATAGACTTGTTCCAAGAATGGGTGACAAAAGAAAGGAGGTCGGCAGTCGATCTGCGCTGACGGAATCCATACTGCCTGTCGTGGATTAGACTGTGTTTTTCAAGGAATTTTAGTAGTTCGGTGTTTATATACTTTTCCATCACTTTAGAGATGACTGAAAGGAGAGAAATAGGCCTGTAGTTGCTAGGAAGCGCTTTGGATCCTTTCTTGGGGATGGGTTGTACTCGAGCAGTTTTCCAGTTACTAGGGAATATGCCTTTATTGTAAGATATCTGAAACAGACGAGTCAGGACAGGAGCAAGTTCTGGTGCGCATTTTTTGAGAACAATTGCTGGGATCTCGTCAAGGCCAGAGGCTTTCCTGGTATTGAGAGAAGAGAGCATCTTTCGTACCTTTTTAGTTTGGAAAATGATATCAGTCATTTTATGCGCGACATTGGGGACTGTTGGTGGTTGAACATTTGGAGGTGGGTTGAGAGTAGAATTTCCGGCGAACAACGAAGCAAAAAGTTCAGCCTTGCCCAGGGCGGTAGAAACAATTTCATCACCTGAGACAAGAGGTGGGAACGTGCTCTTGCAGAAATTATTCCCAATAGACTTAGCAAGAGTCCAGAAGGGTTTGCCGCCGTTGGAGCTTGAGAGGACTTTGTTTATGATGTGGTTATTAAACGAGTTTTTTGCCTCAGAAAGAATGCGGACATAGCGGTTTCTTGCGTCGTTGAATGCTTGACGATTTTCTTGACTGGGATTGTGTAGAAGCGTTTTGTGAGCTTTGACCTTTTCAAGTCTGGCCTTGTCACAGGATTTAGAAAACCAGGGCTTTTGAGTGGCTGAAGAGGTTTTCTGTGTACGTGGAATAAATAATTCCATGCCAGCTTGGATAATTTCGGTGACGTTTTGTGAGATATCAGAGGGGTCAGGATGAGAGAAGCAGACAGACGCCCATGGAAATGAGGAAAAGTAATCCCGCATTTCGTCCCAGTTTGCGGAGTTGTAGTGCCAAACGATACGTGGGTGTGATGACTGTGTGACCTCGGGTTGCATTGCACAGGAAGCAGTGACCATGCCGTGGTCTGAGCGACCAAGGGGGGCGGTGACTGATATCTTATAGCATTCAGGATTTGTAGTAAGAAGGAGATCCAAGGGATTTGAGCTGTGTGTTGGGATACGAGGAAAGTAAGTAGGTTGCTGTACCATATTGGCCAAAGAATTGCTGACTGCAAAGGCCTCCGCTGCTCTCCCTTGTGGATCGGTTTTTGAAGATCCTAGCCATTCCTTATTATGGACATTGAAGTCGCCAAGAATAGTGACCTCGGAGGAAGGATATTCAGAAATCAGATAGTCGGTTTTTTCAGAAAGGTAGTCAAAGAGCTGGACAAAGTTGTTGTCAGAAGGTGACCGGTAAATGCAACAGATGAATTTAGTTGCAGCCCTGAGAGAGAGTTTTATCCATAGTATGTCTTTTCTTCCAGCTTCTAAATTGGGAAGTCTGGTGCAGGGTAGATTGCTACGGACGTATGAGCACACGCCTCCATGCAATCTAAAGGCAGTAAGGAGCTCATACCCCGGGAAATTAAGGTGATTAGTGGCTGTTTTGGCACTGATTTGGGTTTCGGTGAGGAAGAGGAGTTGGGGCCTGTTAGCCTGGAGGAAATGGTGGACGGAGTTCAGGTTAGAATTTAGGCCACATATATTCGAAAAGGATATGTTAAATCTTGATGTTGGCGCCCCCTGTACACCCCTCTCCCGGAGATCCGAATGGAGGGGTATTTTGCCTCCGGAATATTTTATACAAGGAGGAGCCATCATCATTTTTGCTTATAAGGGAAACCGACTCACACACCAGAACCGGAAACGTCCGTTGGGACTTCACCGGCCCCTTGATGTATGGGGTGGTACCTCCTCGGGCGTGAAAAAATCCTTTACTATTACATAAAGGAAAATTCCACTACCACCTGCTATGGATTGGATTGGATCAATGTCTACCCCTTTAAAAATTAATAAAGATTAATAAAGGGACTATCAATTGTCCAGTAGTTATGATTTTCGACATAGTAGGAGGATACAAAACATTGAGCCTGAAATTATAAATTGCAGCAGACATTTTGTTGTTGTTGATATTGAGAAAACCGGTTTGATTAGGTTGACTAAAACGAAATCAATTTGGCGATTAATGCTACGTTTATAATTTGGCCGATACTTTACTTTTCTAAATATGAATTAGGTTTCCTTCTCGAAATCTTCTGTAACTTTAACGAAATTAGTAATAAAAGTTTCTTTTAAAGAGCCTTACACTATCTAAAGATATAGCAAAATTTAATTTTTTAGCTTCATAGAAAATTAAGTTTTGGGCATTTTACACAAAAGGAGTTAGAACACAAGATTTTTTTGATAATAGAGAGATATCGATGGTAACACTTTTGAAAGAATTCTTCAAGTATGCACGTACTAAAATCTCTAAAATCGATCTTCAAGGTCTGTGTGAGTTTAAAGTATCAACTTTAGTAATATGCCGTATAGGAATAATAGTGTACAATTCTTATACAAATTCACACTACTTTTTTTAAATTTTTATTTCAACAACACACCACGAGTGCTTTCAGCCTAAATACTATCGTACCGTGGGTGTCGACAAGGAGAAAAGAGACAACTTGTTAATTCTGGACTTGAAAGTTTGGAGGTTCGGGGGAGAAGGAAAAACATGTGCCGGCAAGGAGTTCCACAACTTGGAAGTCCTCGGGACAAAAGAGCGGGCATAACAAGATGTTTTATGTCTGGTGACCTGGACAGTAAAAGGGTGCATTTGCTCTGTTCGCCTGGTAGATCTGTTGGGGGCAGCAGGTGGAGGAACTATGGAAGAAAGCTCCTCTGAGCAGTGCCCGTGCAGATATTTATAAAAGAGAGAGAGGTCACCAACAGTACGTCGGTGGGCAAGGGATGGCAGCCTTTGGGTGAGGGTAGGGTCACCGATGAGACGTATAGCTCTCTTCTGAATGGAATGTTTTTCCTTCTCCTCCGAACCTCCAAACATTCAAGTCCAGAATTAACAAGTTGCCTCTTTCCTTCTTGTCAACACCCACGGTACGATAGTATTTAGGCTGTAAGCCCTCGTGGTGTGTTGTTGACATAAAAAAAAAAAAAGTCCAGGATAGCGAGTGTAGAAGCGGCAGCAGCACACCAGATGTGGGATATAGCAGTCAGGATTTGTATTAAGAAGGAGATCCAGGGGATTTGAGCTGTGTGTTGGGATGCGAGGAAAGTAAATAGGTTGCTGAACCATATTGGCTAAAGAATTGCTGACTGCAAAGGCCTCCGCTGCTCTTCCTTGTGGATCGGTTTTTGAAGATCCTAGCCATTCCTTATTATGGACATTGAAGTCACCAACAATAGTGACCTCGGAGGAAGGATATTCAGAAATCAGATGGTCGGTTTTTTCAGAAAGGTAGTCAAAGAGCTGGGCAAAGTTGTTGTCAGAAGGTGACCGGTAAATGCAACAGATGAATTTAGTTGAAGCCCCGAGAGAGAGTTTTAGACACACTTGCTGCGTCCCGAATTTTTTTCATATCTTCTCTCTCATGCCCCATAAAAAAATTTCATAGAAATGATCTGGCACAAAATATTTTATTATAACTTTTTTTTTTCTTGTCACATATAAATCCAAATTTTGGTGTATACTTTACTTTTAATATCGTAAACCTACCTACCAAATGTGGTTATCATATCTTTTTTATTTTTTGAGTAAAAAAAATTTGTCGAATGAAAACTCATAATTTTTCCGCAAAACCTCATCCGATTTTCCTGACTAACAAACTTATCCAAGCCATTTACAAAGGGAGGGCACATGCCAAATTTTATCAGAATCTGCCCATTATTTTTTGACTTATCGGTGTGATACATATATATATATATATATATATATATATATATATATATATATATATATATATATATATATATATCTATATATATATATATATATATATATATATATATATATATATATATATATATATATATATATATATATATATATATATATATATATATATATATATATATATATATATATATATATATATATATATATATATATAAACATATAAAAATTGAGTCCTAATTCGTGCTCATTTGCAAAAAGTTTTTCAAAATTCAAATGTCGGGATATCCCCATTAGTGAATTTTTTCTACGAAAATTCACTAATTCAAATTATATGCCTAATCTGTAATTAAAATTGAAAATAAAATAATTTGTTTGCACGAAAATCCATTAAAACATTATTTTCGAGGAATTTCGATTAAAAAAATGTTCCAACAAACTTCGTTGGATAATTTTTCACACCAAAATTCGCAACGAATGTTTTATTTAAAGAATATTTGTTAAATTTATTTACATATAAGAAAATTCGCTATTAAAAGAATATTTTGTGCAAAAATATACGCCAATATAATATTCAAAGTCTGATCTAAATACAGAAATAGATACTTCTTCTACCGACGAAAATTATTTTACCTGGCGATGCTGTAAAAAAAATGAAATCTGTTGCAGAGAACAAAACAAACATTTATGAAGTCACAGAAAAAAACATCTACGCATGTGTTAACTATGGAACGTTTTTACCAACTAAGGGCAACAACAGCTGCTATTAAAATTGAACTTAAAGTCTTACAAGTTCTTACCCGCTCATTAGTGATTTTTTCGACAAACAGTCGCTACAAAATTATTGGGATTACATAATCTGATCACATAACGTTTAAATTGAATCAATGACAAAAAACTCTGGACACAGCAAGTGCGTTATGGAAGTGAATTTTCATAAAAATTATTTAATAGCAAATATGTCTCTCTAATGCAAGCAACCTTCAATCTGGCTACCGGTATAGCCTATATAGTAGAAACAATGTACTATATTTTAGCAAAATTACCTAGTTTGAAAATGTGCCAAAATTTTCCGAAAATAAACTTAAAATGTTGTATTCCTAGCCAACAAACCTTAGGTTAATAACAAATTGAGTTATTGAAATTTGAAGGATTTAATGAAAATTTGCTACCAAAACGCACTTACTGTGTCTCGATTTTCTTACAAACATGCATCATACTTCGATAAAAAAATGCAAAAATGCAATAATATGAGGGTGGTCGAATAAAACAATTGTATGGATCACCAACGACTTATGGATCATCCTGTGATTGTCAACATATTTTTATAAGATGCAGATTAAAACACATTATAATTATAAGATGCAGCTTAAGACACATTATAATTAACGTCTACAATTTTTTCTCATATCTTGTATAATAACAATTACATTGAGCTCTATCGTTGAAATGCGTCACCCTGTATATATGTAAACAGAAAAAAACTGAAAGCAAACCGGATATGGATTCTAGGATGCCTAGTTTGCGCCCATTTTGAGAAATCTTTTTATAAATTCAAAAGTCGCTGTCTCCTCATTAACGAATTTTTTCTACGAAAATTAGCTAAAAATTATAGATCGTTAAGCCATAAACTTAACTAAACCTACAGCTAAAGCGTCAACTTAACTAAACCTACAGCCAAGGCATCAGAGAAAGGGTCTATTTGAAATGAATTTCCTGTAAATATTTTAGTAAAATGATGGGCAATGATGGTCGAAGCTGAAACTCAAGGGTTTGCAGAACACTCTTCTTGCAGCATTTTCTTTACACAAACCGTATTTGTTCCACGTTCTTTGCTTAAATGTTGCGAATTTTGACGCTTCAAATCGTGACTTTGACGTTTTGAGGAAAACTCCATTTTTTTTTCTTCAACTGCCCATAACTTTTTTGTCTTTAAACTTACAGACTTAAATTTTGGTGCATGGTTCACTATTTATAATACAAACACGCGTTGTTTTCCGAAAAAAAACACAAAAGTTTCGGGGAAAACCTGGGCCGATTTTCCTGGCTAACGAACTTGTCCAAGTCACTTGCAAAGAAAAGTACTCACCAAATTTGATAAAAATCGGCCCATTATTTTTTGAGTTATCGGTGTGATACACACACACACACATTATATATATATATATATATATATATATATATATATATATATATATATATAAAGTGACCCCGGATATGTGTTCTGGGGGCCCAATTAGCGTTCATTTGAAGAAATTTTTTCAAAATTCAAAAGTCGGAATCTCCTCATTGGTGAGTTTTTTTTTAAGAAAATTCACTTAAAGCAAAAAAGATATTAAAAAATTCAGTCACCATTGAGATTTGAACACGCATCGCCCAATGTGCCTTGCTGACGAGTGACTTATGTACTCCCCCCCCCCTCCCCCGCCATTGTACCTTGCAAATTAAACTATCATAAAACGTAGATAACCAATAGTGGTCTTCGGTTATTTATTTGTAATATGTGAGGTCCTTTTTAGATGCATTTTTTGTGATATTGTAATCAAATGACAACATTTAAAATATAAATTATAAATAAATGTAGTACCTTCTAATATACAATTCTTGCAATATTTACCATTCAGAAACCGCAACAGTTATAAAAGCCTTATTTAAAAATTACTAATTTTTGACGTTTTAAATCTCCACATGATATTTACAGAAGAAAAGTTACAAAAGTTTCAAAGTCATTTTTCTCGTACTTCTTGACCTTTTTGAGCGAATAAAACATAAACTTTATCTGTAATATTTGATAGATTTTGTTTAACACATACAATATTTTGGTATTGCGTCTTCTCTGACTTTTGGTGGTACTGATATTTTTCTTCACTAAATGCCCACAACTTTCTTTCTTTTAACTTAGGGATCTAAATTTTGTGAAGACAAACATTTTCCGAAAGAAAACTCAGTATTTTCCCGGAAAACCAATTTTCAAGAAACGGTGATATGGCATGTTATCTTGAAGATCCTGCACAACAGTCATAATAAAGGATCTTATCGGAACTAAAGTTAATTTATTTTTATGTATGGAGTTTCAGTTATTCGGCGGCTATTAAAAACCTACGTCAAAGATCCTCTCTAGTCAGCAGACCAAAGGTATGGTTTTGTTTACTCATAGTGAACGATAATATTTTTTCGGTCGGTATTTCTTATGAATGATATTTAGAGGAATCGATTTGCATATTGTCATATCAGCGTCTACAAACAAATGTCACGTATTTAGCTGGAATCGCCGCGATAAGCCAGCGTGAGAACATAATCTGCAATAACTATATACGTCCGTATTTCACACATGTACAAGTTGTTGTGTCTGCTTGCCATTCTAGAAATAAACATTATCGTGAAACTAATACAAAGCGCTCATTCTTTTTGTGCGATTTTCTCCGAAATAATGAAGAAGTGCTTGAATTGCATTGGAATCAAAAGCAGCAAGCAACAGAATGACGTTATGTGGGAATAGATTATCGATAATTCCAGTTTAGCATCTGACTCAAATAAAGATCTAATTAATCCATTGTTGCTGTCCCAATTTGTGAAACCGTTTCAAAATACAGGACTTTTTCTCTGGCTTTGGAAATACCTTTTTTTTGTAATGCAACGCGCTTTGCTCTTCGCGGCTTCGTCAGGGAGAGGAAAATTGATTTTTTTATACACACTCATGACAATTATTAATAAATCCATTGTTATGTTGGGGTATTTTAATTGAAATATTGTTTTAAAAAAGACTGGACGCAGCAAGTGCGTTATGGTAGTGAATTTTCATATAAATTATCTGGCACCAAGCATTTTTTCATTAAATGCTTCATACTTTTATTTGTTCTCGCAACATAGAGATATAAATTTTGTTATATAGTTTACTTTTTGTCATTAACCGTACGCACCAAATTTGGTCATCATAACTCTACTCTTTTTGTAGATAAAAATTTTTTCGAAAGAAAATGCAACATTTTCTCCGAAAACCTGATTCGATTTTCCAGAGTAACGAACTTATCCAAGCCAAGGAAGGTAGCTGCGAAATTTTATCAAAATCGTACGATTATTTTTTGAGTTATCGGTGTGATGCATATATATATATATATATATATATATATATATATATATATATATATATATATATATATATATATATATATATATATATATATATATATATATATATATATATATATATATATATATATACAGGCTGTTTCAAAAAACATGCACCATCGCTCGTGTGGCAATTCCTTACTAAAAAATAAGAAAAAAAGCTCCTGTGCACATGGGCCCGGAAACGCATAGTTTCCAATATACAGGGAGTTGAATTTTAATTTTTTTTTAAATTTTTTATAAATAATTTCAAAACCACTGAATTGATTTTAATGAAACTTGGAACTTGAAAGTTTATTATGAAAGTGCATATTTTCAAGTGAAAATCTGCTTACAACTGCGTCAGTGGCGTGCGTACGGGGTAACTGTAAAAATTCATTTGGGGAAAAAATATGTGCGCCACTGTCTTTTTCCAATTTTGATACATCAGTTATGAAGCTTATTACATAAGCCACAAAAGCTACCTCTTGGTATTTTTTCGTTCAGGGTATCCCCTAGGAGATATGATTAATTTTATAAAAAGGGGCAAAGTACCGATTAGTCGGCGTAAAAATAACAATAATAATAATATATGTTTACTGCAACGATAAGAATATGAAAAACAAAACATACAGTAAACATTACAGCAATAAACGTGCAAATAACTAACCTACGTAAAACTTATTGGTGATAAACATTGAAATGAATATTACAAACATTGATAAAAAATGATAAATAAAAATAAAAAATGAAAAAAAGTAATCGTACAGACACCATGATTTTTCCAAACTCTTGTTTTTTGTACATTACTCAATTGACTTTAATAACAAAGCTAAAGAAAATGTTGAAAGTGACCACCATTAGCGTCGTTACAATTATTTAACCTTCTGCGCAAATATCTTCTTACTCTTCTGCAAATATTTTGATCTTCTCTAATGCTGTCAAATGCATATTCTATTCTTCCCAACAATTCTTCTCGTGTATTTACTGGTGTTTTATACACTATTTCTTTTAAATGACCCCACAAATAAAAGTCGAGAGGATTCAGGTCCGGAGATCGAGGTGGCCATGACACCGGACCTCCACGACCAATCGATCGGTGACCGTATGTGTTGGCTAAATATGTTCTTACAACTGCTGCAAAATGTGCGGGCGCACCATCATGCTGGAACCACATTGTACAATTTCTCATAAAAAGCGGTAGTAACAACGGCAAATCATTTTGTATAAAGTTTAAATATGAATCATGGTCAAGACGATTCGGTAGAACAACAGGACCAATTATGTGATTTTCAATAATACCAAATATGGATGGAAAATTGATACTGCGAATTTGCAACTCTTAGAGAGTGTGGGTTTTCATCGGCCCATGTATGTAAATTGTGAAAATTTACGATACCTTTTCGCGTAAATGACGCCTCGTCAGTAAATAGTACACGTTTAGAAAAATGTTGGTCGTGCCTAAGTTTGTTTAAGAACCTTTGACAAAACATTACCCTTGGTTGAAAGTCTCTAGGTAGAAGTTCCTGGACACGTGTAAAATGATAGGGATATAAACTTTGATCCTTCAGAGTTCTGTGAACTGATGATGCCGAAATATTACCCAGTTCGGTGGCAATAATTCTCGAACTTGTACTAGGATCACGTTCAACTCTATTTAATATTGCCTCTTCAACTCGTACAGTTCGGCGGTATCTTCTGCGTCCAGAGTCAGCTTTTAAAGGTTTTAAAGAACCAGTTTATCTCAAATGTCTTACAATACGTGGGAAAATATTTTTGTCAGGAATTCTTCTTTGCGGATAAGTTTCCTGATAAACTCGCACAGCTTGTCTAGCATTTTGATTTGTTTCTCCATAAATTAACAACATACCAGTCAAATCCGCTGAAGTGTACTTAATGAAAACCATCTTGAGAGGAGGAAATAATATTAATGAGCAGCTCAGTATCAACAAATAACTAAAAACGAAAATCCTGCACCGTATCAAAATTTAAAGAATAGCACGAAAACTCTTTTGACGCCTACAAAGCACTTCAAAATTGTAGAATTTAGAGAACTGTCAAAAATTATAGTTTCATGGCACTTTACGATTACTGTTTTCATTACTCCAACGAATCGGTATTTTGCCCCTTTTTATAAAATTAATCATATCTCCTAGGGGATACCCTGAACGAAAAAATACCAAGAGGCAGATTTTGTGGCTTATGTAATAAGCTTCATAACTGATGTATCAAAATTGGAAAAAGACAGTGGCGCACATATTTTTTCCCCAGATGAATTTTTACAGTTACCCCGTACGCACGCCACTGACGCAGTTGTAAGCAGATTTTCACTTGAAAATATGCACTTTCATAATACACTTTCAAGTTCCAAGTTTCATTAAAATCAATCCAGTGGTTTTGAAATTGTTTATAAAAAATAAAATAAAAAAATTAAAGTTCAACTCCCTGTATATTGGAAACTATGCGTTTCCGGGCCCATGTGCACATGAACTTTTTTCTTATTTTTTAGTAAGGAATTGCCCCACGAGCGATGGTGCATGTTTTTTGAAACAGCCTGTATATATAGAGAGAGAGAGAGAGACAGAGAGAGAGAGCAGAAAATTCTATTTTAACACTCTAAATTTCGACTTGATGCCACAAAAATGGTGATATATATATATATATATATATATATATATATATATATATATATATATATATATATATATATATATATATATATATATGTTCCGAAAAAAAGGGCCTGCTCCCATATCACCATTTTTGTGGCATCGAGTTTAAATTTATAGTGTTAAAATACAATTTCCTGCTCTATCAAATAAAGCTAATGGAAACACCAGTCAGCTTCCGGTTTAACTGGAAGTCATCCGAACTTGGTTATTTTAAATAGAACACCCTATATATTGTTACATATTTAAATACAGCGTTTCATCCCAAATACACTCATCTTAGACAGCAATGGAGATATTTGAAAAAACCTTTCACCAAGGAAATAAAAGAAAAATAGTAATCTATGCAAAAGAACTGAAAACAAGAACTTTATGAAACATTATTAACAAAACAACATTAAGAACAAAGTTATAAATATTGTTCGAAATGCTAACCGTTTTTATCAATGCACGTTTGACACCTTCTTAGCACACCTCTGGCTGCATTCAAAACCATTTGTGGACCAAGATTTTCGCAAGCGTTTCCTATTCTTGGTTACAAGATGTCCACATTTTATATATATATATATATATATATATATATATATATATATATATATATATATATATATATATATATATATATATATATATATATATATATATATATATATGAATCATAACTTGTACATAGCTGTGATAGTTTATTCTCTTCAGAAAGACACTCTCATGGAATGAATTTAGGGCGTGACCACAAAGAAAATATTTGTATCCCTGTACCCATAAACTTTTGAAACGTTATATGACTGGAGTTTTATTGAAAACATTTCGTCACGCAGCAAGTCCGTTATAGTAGCTAATTTTCATAAGAATTGCACACTATTATTATACAGCATATTAGTAAAGTTATTACTTTAAACTTACCCACACCTTGAATATCGATTTTAGAGAACCTAATACGCGCATATTTGAAGAATTATTTCAAAAGTGTTGCCATCGATATCTCTCTATTATTAAAAAATCTTGCATTCTAACTCCTTTTGAGAAAAATGCCCAAAACTCAATTTTCTATTAAGCTAAAGAACTAAATTTTGCTATATCTGTAGATAGTGTAAGTCTCTTTAAAAGAAACTTGTATCTTGTGTTACAAATTTCATTAAAGTTATACAAAAGATTTCCAGAAGGAAACTTAACTCATATTTAGAAAAGTAAAGTATCTGCCAAATTATAAACGTAGTAGTTATTTTTCCTAATTAATCGCCAGTGTGCTTTCATTTTAGTCAACCTAATCAAACCGGTTTTTTCAATATCAACATTAACAAAATTATAATTTCAGACTCAAAGGTGACAAACTTATTCAGGTGTTTTAAACAAAAATGAGATCTTGTTCAAAACGTATGAAATCTGTCCACAAATGTCAAAATGAAACATAAAAACATACCTTCATCGAGTTGGATTCGATCATGCAAACCTTCTGCGTACTAGACTAGCAATCAATCAATCAATCAACAAAACTTTTATTTACATTAAGAGACATATTTACAAAAATATATACATATACATATTCTTACTACAATATAAGCAATAATGTGAAACTCCTATTTTACAATATATTTTCACCTTATGTTTATTTGGTTGGTGTGTTAAAACTACACTTAAACTAATTATTCAACGAGGATGCACTGCTAGGGTTGGGGGTTATAACTTTTCTTTGGATTTCTCAGGAACAGACTAGACTAGCACGCTTCCACTGAGCTATCTGTCAATACGTCAACTAAGGTTTTGTTTACATGATACCTCACACAGGCTTCATGCCCGGGGTAGTATATGAAAAGTATACGTAACAATTAATTAAAGAATTAGTAGAATTACCATTGAAACACATCCCACGACTGTGTCGGTCTTATATGGCGTCTTATGTTTAAGTTTAAAGATAAAAGAAACTATGTGAAAACTGGAACCCGTGATGAGCACTAATAAGTACACTTGGAGAACCCAAATCACCACAACACATAACATGACATATGTGTTGTGGTGATTTGGGTTTTCCAAGTGTACTTAATAAAAGAAACTATTTTAGAATCATTTTATAGAGACTTGGCTTGATTTTGTCTACTTTTCTAGTATGTTATACGACATCATAATATATCTATGCTGCGATAAAACTGTATTTGAGCCCGTTCATAAAGCTACAAATATAATGTATTTCAATAATTGATTGAATCCCCCAGTCAAATAACAATCACTTGGCAAATGTTTAATATTATGTCGTCTGTCATTTTCCATCATTGGGGCCGAGGTGTCACGATTGTTGGTTCGGGTAGTATGTTTTATCCCTGGTATATATATTTAGTTTGGTTACCGTTGATGTATGGTTTATACCTGTTGTATGGATCAATCTAAGCATAGCAGTTAACTACTCTACCTGTTGGGCATTGGAATTTAATCACTAAGTCGTTTCAACGCATGTCTTTGGGATTTTATTTTTAATTTGGAAAAAACTCTAAATGTTGTGTAACAAATTACTTAAAATTCACAACATAGGTTGATTTACACAATTTCTAGCCATATTTAAAGTATTATTCCAGTTACTCTGATACTTACAAAAATAAAACGTTTTCAAAAAGTTTTCCCCGATTTTCCACCGGAAAAACTTGAGCATAAAGGCTGATTAACGAACTAGACCTCAGTTTCCGCTCAAACAAGATTTCTGCCAAGTTTGATTGCAATTACTTTAGTATTTTTCGTATTATCGCTCTGAGATATATATATATATATATATATATATATATATATATATATATATATATATATATATATATATATATATATATATATATATATATATATATATATATATATATATATATATATATATATATATATATGTATATATATAAACATATAAAAATATAAAAAAAACTCTGGACGCAGCAAGTGCGTTATGGTAGTGAATTTTTATTAAATGCTTCAAATTTAAATAACTCAATTTTCTATAAACTTAGAAAGTTTAATTTTGGTATGTAGTAAGGTCTTTCAGAGGGCAAGATGTTCACCAAATTTCATTAAAACAACGTTGTAATTTTTGGAGAAAAAAATTTTTTCGAAAGAAAATTTAAAATTTGAATAAGTCAATTTTCGATAAACTTTGAAAGTTGAATTTTGGTACTTAGTAAGGTCTCCTCCAAGGCAACATATATAGTAAATTACATTAAAATAGCTTTGTTATTTTCGGAGACAGATTTTTTTTTGAAAGAAAACTCAAAATTTTCCCGGAAAACCCCCTCTGATTTTCCTGGATAACGAACTCATCCAATCCATTATTCATTGAAATCGGTTAATTATGTTTTAAGTTATTAGACGGATACATATATATATATATATATATATATATATATATATATATATATATATATATATATATATATATATATATATATATATATATATATATATATATATATATATATATATATATATAAACATATAAAAATTGAAACTGACCCCGGATATGGGTTCTAGGGGTCCTAGTTCGCGCTCATTTGAAAAATTTTTTGCAAAGTCTCACAATCGATCCCTTTCTAATAGTGATTTTTTTAAAATAAAAATTCACTAATAATCTCTGATGTAAACGCAATTCAAACGTAAATAATAAAACAAATGAATATTTGCATCTGCAGTTAATTACTACATGCATTTTGCTTCTGTTTCTGAAGAAGCCACATTTCACAAAACGGTTCATATTATAATTATATAGAGTGAATATCGTAAAAATTTGTTTTATCACTATATAATTATATAAATATTTCCCTTAATTATTTAAATTCTTAAAATTAGAATACAATAACAGCCTAAAATTATTGCCTTTAACTGAAAAGGAAGGGATGGGTATTGTTGATTAAAACTGACTGTCCATTAGGCACGTAATCGCATAACTTCCATGATTTTTCTTTTGGACGCAAGCGATATTAGATCTTATTCATGTGCCAATACCAATACCGACCTGAAGCGATCGCCAGACGCCACATGCATTACACTATACTAAAAAAAACTTAAACACTGCCACTGCCTATCCTCTCATGTGATCCTGATACTAGAGACGTGAAAATCGTTTCGTCGTTTCTACGATTTCTGTGGTAAAAACTTCATGTTAAATATTAAATGCTTCAAATTTGAATAACTCAATTTTCTATAAACTTAGAGAGTTTAATTTTGGTGTGTAGTAAGGTCTCTCCTAACGCAAGATATCTACCAAATTTCATTAAAATAACTTTGTAATTTTCAGAGAAAAAAAAAATTTTCGAAAGAAAATTTAAAATTTGAATAACTCGATTTTTTATAATCTTAGAAAGTTGAATTTCAGTAAGTAGTAAGATCTCTCACAAGGCAACATATATAATAAATTTTAATAAAACAGCTTTGTTACTTTCGGAGAAAAAATTTTTTTTCGAAAAGAAACTCAAAATTTTCCCGGAAACCCCGTCAGATTTTTCTGGCCAACGAACTCATTCAAGCCATTAATAAAAGAAAATCACTTGCCAAGTTTCATCGAAATCGGTTAATTATTGTTTGAGTTATCAGACGGATACATATATATATATATATATATATATATATATATATATATATATATATATATATATATATATATATATATATATATATATATATATATATATAACATATAAAAATTGAAACTGACCCCGGATATGGGTTCTAGGGGTCCTAGTTCGCACTCATTTGAAAGAATTTTTGCAAAGTCTCACCATCGATACCTCTCTATTAGTGAATTTTTTAAATAAAAATTCACTAAAAATGGAAACTGACCCCGGACATGTGTTCTGGGAGTCAAAATTCAAAAGTCGGGAGGTCCCCATTAGTGAATTTTTTCTACGAAAATTCATTAACAAAGTGTTTTTTACTTTTATTGGGCAACATATCTGTCTGCAGATATATACTTGACCTTCTTTGTGAATGTCTAACCAGTAAGTTTAATCAATTTTGCCTGTGCTTGTTTTAACATTTATTTGCATAGTAGGCGACTGGATGTTTTTTAAAATTGGACATACGTCTTGGAAGACAATGGTCAAGTAGTGTATTGTTACTTATCTTGTAACAGCAACCAGTGTTATTTAGTTATTAATCATTCCATGTACTTTTGTCGCGGTCCGCGGTCAATTCAGATCGATGAACCCAGAGTACACAGTTCTCCAGACAGTGTTCAACATACGCAAGATTTGGTAACGTGATGAAATATTTGTAGATGGTCAAGCGAGACAAGTCTCGATTTTTATGCAGTCTCTGTTACTTTTTTACCCTCAAGCATTTTAGAAATGGGAACGGCGATTTGGTGATATCAAAAATTACGGTTCAAATTATAATATCGGAGATTTGTGCAAGGTAGTTTCTATTTAATCATTGCTAACGTTAACGTTATGAAAGTATGGGAACGATTTCTTTTACAGCTGTCAAATACATATTGGCTTACCACGGCAGTTATTGGAGTTAGAAAGATGTTAAAATGTTTCGACGCAGCAAGTGCGTTATGGTAGAGAATAGGGATGGGCACATTTCTTAAAACATCGAGGTTACCATCGATGTTTAACATCGAAACCTACTATCGATGGTAGGAAAAACATCGCCTGGAAAACATCGATGTTGGGAAACATCGATGATTTCAAAATAATAGTAAATTTACTAATTCTATGTTCTTTCGAAAAAAAAAATAGTTTGTAGTTTTGTAGGCATTAGAAAATGGAAACATATTCCGATGCAGATTATGGCAGGTGCAGGTTAAAAAAAATTCGGGACGCAGCAAATGCGTTATGGTAGTGAATTTTCATTAAAATGTTTTTAATAGCAAATATGTGTGTTTTTTTTTAAGAAAGCAGGCATCAAATTTGGTTGCCAGTATAATCTATATAATAAAAACAATG